>PVJS01008433.1:0-53140 GCA_004027185.1 Glis glis
CCTCCCTCCCTCCCTCCCTCCCTCCTTCTTTCCTTCCTTCTTTCTTTCTTTCATATTGGGGATTGAACCCAGGGGTATTCAACCTCTGAGATATACCCCCATGTCATTTATTTTTTTAAAACAGGGCCTCACTAAGTTGATGAGGCTGCCCTTGAACTTGCCATCCTCCTGTCTCAACCTCCCAAGTACTGGGATCACAGGCCTGTGCCACCATGCCCAGTGTATTGCTCCCTTTCTTATGAGAGTGATGCCAGTAGAGGCCACTGAAACACTCACAGTTCATACAGGTTTGATGATCATTGGTATTATGTTGGTTTATTGTGTCTGTATGTATAGGGGGATGGTCTAACAGTCTTAGGTTCTTCAGTTGGAATAAAAAGAATCCCAGAAAAGTCCCTTTCCTTCCCAAAAATTAAGTTTAAAAACTTGATATGAATCCTGCTTATAGAAATTAATTTTGCTGAAGAACTGAGCTGATGTTAAATAGAAATGAACCAACTTACACAGTAAATATGAATACTAGAGCAAAAGAGTTTCTATTTTTCTAATAGCAACATAAGTAAGATTACTAACAATAAGATTGTTCATCTGAGGGTAAATTTTAAAAAATCCAGGGTTGCATTTTATTTGGTGTGTGATTTTAGTTTTTAAGGTTCACTATTTCTGAATACTTATAGCTTTTATATATATTGATAATCATTTTTGATAGGACAGTGCTTTGCAGATCAACAGTTGCTTTTGATTGAAGATGTCTTCTCCCATTTCTTTGCGCATTTATAATTGTGATAAGAGTCTAATTTGTGCTGATGTTTTCTCTTGTTTTAATTATTACTGTGTTAAAACCTTAACTGCTATGCATTTGTTACTATCTTTAATTTGGATTTTGTTCATGCTATTTTTGAGTGTAGATTTGTTGTTTCTATTTCTTACACTCCACAGGAAGTTTAGCATTTTGAGGTGTATTGTTTTTAAAACTTCACACTATAATTACCAATGTTAGTGACTCTGAGCTCCAATAAATAATGTTTTTTTTGAGACACATCTAAGACAGTATTAATCACCACTCTCTTTACATTCTGAAAATAAGTCCATTATTTTTAATAGACTACTATAATCTTGCTATAGAAAGCATTTGTAGTCTCATGACTGAAGTACTTTTGAATTCACATGTGGCTGAATAGTTGAATATAATTTTTAACTAAAAAGATACATTTGCTGATATTTTTCCATTAAATCTAAAGGGAAAGAGAGAAATGCTTCCACTTCCATTTTTTTGTAGTTAGAATTCTATATTCTGGCTTCTTTTTGGCTATAAGCAGACATATTTATAGCTTTTTTATTCTTTTGCTTTCTCTTTTTTTTCTTTCCTTTGACTTTGCTTTCTCTAGTCACATTTTACTTTTTTCCCCCTTGGTGAAAAATCTGGAGTAGGAGCATGATCTCTATTGAAGGTTAACAGAAATTATTTTAATTTCATCATTTTATTGTCAAAATATATATTTATGCTAAAATAGAAGTGATTGTTTTTGGGAAAAACTAAAGGGTATTATTTATTTATTTATTTATTTATTTATTTATATACTAGGATTGAATTCAGGGGCATTCTACCTCCCAGCTAAGTAGCCTGTGCTTTTTGTTTTTTATTTTGAAACAGGGTCTCGCTAAGTTGCTGAGGGTCTCCTAAATTGCTGAGGCTGACCTTGAATCTGCGATCCTCCTGTCTGAGCCTTCCAAGAACTGGGATTACAGGCATGTCCCACCACTCCCGGCTCCCAAAGAATAATATTTTTTTTCAAATATATATGGGATTGTTTTTTTCCTGAGGTAGGGACTGAGTCCAGGGCCCCGTACTTGCTAGAGTAACCTACCACTAAACTACATCCCCAGCTTTTCTATTTTATTTTGACACAGGGTCTCGCTAAGTTGTTTAGGGTGGTCTTGAACTTGTGATATTCCTGCCTTGGTGCATAACTCTGCCCAGCTGAACTACATCAAATTAATAGCTCATTTATTTTTTCCTCATCTATTCACACAATAACAATTACATGTCTTATATGAAAATTAAAACAACCTAATAGTTTATATTTTAGCATTTTATACTATGTAATTTCATGGAAGGAAAACTTTTGGGGAAAGAATCCTTTTCTGTGGTAAATGTTTTAATCATATAAATGCAAATGCTAATCACTACACATAAACTGAGGCAACTATGTAAATAAGTTATTTCATACTCTGTTTTAATGAATCATGGCACATTACTTACTTCTTTTAGTAATTTCAGAACACTGAAATAAAATATGCTCTTGCTAGTAGAGCCCTATGAAAGTTGAAATAAAAGCATAAACTTGAAAATTTGGGAAGAGAGTTTGAAGAGAGGAGTATAAAGGCCTACAAAATTTAAAATTCTGTAAGTGCTTTTAAAACATAGATGAATAAAAATTATACTGTCGACTGGAAAAAAGAACATCGATTTACAAGTTTTCTATTTCTGTTGAAATCAAGAAGCTCATAATGGCAGGCGTGTATTTGCTGTAGTACTTCACAGCAGCAGGCAACATTGATGAGTGTGTCTAAGGATGAGTGACCCTGAAATGCAACACCTCCTGACCTGCAGGTGTTTCCACATTGCCTTCCCCTTGGTTGGGGTTGTAACTCTCTTGTGCAATTTGCCTATGAATTGTACATCTTTGCTGAATTGAATCTTGCCCCTTTTGCACATTCTGCTATGTGCCACCACGATTTCTCCTCCATAGTTATGTCTTAGTCTTGAAGTTGTGACTAGTGACATCTAGAAAATATTCCTTTCCTCAGATCTCTTCCTCATTCTTCCATTGCCCTATTTCAAATGTACTTAAAGTGATTCAGTTTTCTGACAGGTGTCTCATCTAGTTATATGTCAGATGAAGTGGATCTGAGTCTTGATTGCCTTGAAAGGTAACATAAATATTTTTCACCACATCACATTTTTGTGATCTACTCTAATTTATGATTGTAAGAATATTTAGGTGAATTAATTTGCACAGGAATTCATGAAATAGTAAAAACTTAGAAGTCTGTTGCTTTATGGACATTTAATTAGACCCCAATATGAAAATGACTTGGAAATCACCCATGTGCCACCACACCTGGCTCCAATACATTGAACTACATTTTCACAAATGTGAATTTGAAAGTTGTCTTAGATATATTATCACTTTGCTAATATGTCCAAAATAAATTTTCTTGTTTTATTCTTTTTCTAAAGTTAGGCAATGACAAATTGATAGGAAACACAAAATTACACACGGAAAGACTTGACTTTTAAAAATATATATAACCATATTTATTCATGTAGAATTGCTGGTACTTTCTAGAAAAGAAGCTCTTTTTTAAGAGTTATGTTTTACATAAATTTATCTACTGTCAAACTGCAACATTACTATTTTTTCATCATGTTATATAAAATAATTATGTAAAATGAACATATAAACTTTATTTTGAAAATGTGATGCTCAGCCCCACTAATTATGGACCACTGGCTACTTGAGTTTAGCCTTGAATACTGTAGGCAGAAGTCAAAGTTTGAAAGAGATAGCTTTGATAAACATATGGAATAGAAATGGGCTTGAACGAAAGAACTCAGTGTGCTTGAGGAGGAAGCTGAGCACTACAGCCTTAGCTTCAGAAAAGATGGGAAAAACGGATATGCATGTTGGTGGGAGTGAGGGGAGGAGGGAGCCTTGGGGGTTTTTAGACACTAGAATTCTAACTGTAAGGGTTTATTTACACACACATTTGTCTGCTTCACACACATTTATGTGTTTATTGTCTGCTAGGCTCTCGGGATATACTGATGAATAAGAAAGGTACTGAACATGCCCGCAAGAGCTTATTGCCTACAGAGGGAGTCACAGATGAACAAACAGATAATAAATATATGCATTAAATAATCACAAGCTGAAGTTAATGCTATGACAAGAGACCCAAGGATAATATCTGAGAGACTCACCTGAGGAAAATGCTCTCTGAGGAGGTGACTTTAGTCTGAAACATGACTATGTTAGGAGGGGAGGAGAGAGCTGTCCTGATTGAGGGGCACAAATCTGCATCAAAGAGCTGGTGGCTGAAGAAATGGCAGGTGGACCCACAGACTAGGTGGCTGGAGCTCAGACAGGGAGGATGAAGATGAAGTTAGAGAGGGATGCCTGGAGACTAGACTGTTTACATCTAAATTCTAACAACAACAAGATATATATTTTTAGAAACAAAAGTATTTACACAGCTTATTTATGAAAAAACATCTTTAAATCTCAAGACCTTTTGTGCCATAATAAAATGAAACTGAATCCCTTCCAAAGCCAAGGTTTAACACCAAGACATATAAGTGAAGCAACTGAGTCCTTCCCCCAATTCACAACCTCCAGGCTAAATGCACTGACCTGTCAGAGACTATTTAAAAAAACAATTTTCCAATAAAAGGTTGCAATAGAATAGAAGCATAGTCACAAGAAATTTCTTCTAATACTTCTATTTGTCACTATCTTCACAAGTCTTCCTTAAGTTAAACAACAACAACAACCTGAAACTAAAGATAGCAGGGGTCTAATTGAATACATGAGAATGATATGCACGAGCATGTTCCTTCCTGATCTATAGGAAGGAGACGAAGCGACATAGGAAATGAATTAAGATGCTTGTCACCTAGTGAATTCCGGACAGAGGGCAGTCTTTAAGACCCAGCGACAGTATTTGTCTGGAGAGGAAATGTTGCTTTTTGACAGATGAGAGAAATCCCCTTAGTGCTGGCTGTGGGAAGCTCGAAGTGAAGTCAGTCACCTGGTGGTGAAGGCCAGTAAAACAGCAGAGCAGGAGGAATACTGCTCTCTCTCTCTCTCTCTCTCTCTCTCTCTCTCTCTCCTCTCTGTAAGATCCACCTCCTATTCTCTCAACTCTTTTAACATAACCTTCAAAGGAAAACGTTCCCTTCAGACTTTATTATCTTCTTTTCCCCACTGAGAGAATACCTCTTAGCTGCGAGACATTTTTTTAAGTCTATGCAGGACTTAGGGGATTCGGTTATCTTGCCAGGGAAATTGATCATTGCTAATGTCTGGGATTCACAGTGTGCTGAATTAGCTAGCAGAGTAAGCCTGACGGAGGAAAGCTTTTATCATATACTCTTCTCTTCAGTTTGAACACATTTGCTTGAAATTTGCCGCATGATGCTGTCCAGGGAAGCAGCTTTTTTTCTTGGGATGCAGCAATTCGCTGGTTTCTAAGCTTATTGCAGAAGAAATAATCTTAAATAGAGTGGATTTTTCCCTCCCCTGCTTGATTCGACAGAGCGAATCTCCCCTGCTTGATTCCACCGCGGCTAACGATCACCGATCACCTGTCACTAAATCTTTGAGGAAGTAAAACAAAGTGAATTATCGTTATTTATTTATTTTATTATTTTTAAAACCGGTGGAGGCGGCGTGACCACGGAGAATGAGACTGAGAGAAGCTGCCAGGGCTTGGAGGAGGATAAAGCTGAGTTTAAGCTGGAAACTAAAAGCCTAGATTGCGATTTGGTACAAGTTGCCCGGCGCCTCTGCACTTCCTTTAGTTTCGCTCCATGGACAGATCAACCAACCTGGACATTGAGGAGCTCAAGGTACGTGCTGGCCCGGGCGGGCGGCCGCCCTGCTTCGTCTCCCTCTCCCTGCCCGGCCCCGGGACGGCGAGGGGGCTCGGCGAGGCGCCCCGAGGCCGCGGACATGGAGGCGGCGCGCCCTCGCGGGTCTGGCTGGCTCCCTGCTCCCCGCTCCCGGCTCCCCGCTCCCCGCTCCCCGCTCCCTCCTCCCCGCTCCCCGCTCCCCGCTCCCCGCCAGCGGCCGCCCGACCCGGTCCTCGTCGGCGTCAGCAGCCCCGGTGCCGGCCCGCGCCCTCCGCCGAGCTCGCCAGCCGTCCGCAAAGTTGCCGGGGATGCGCGGCCACTCCGCCCCCGCCCCGGCGACAGCCCGGCTCCGCGCCCGGGCGGCGTGACAGGGCGTCCGCGGCCAGTGCTGTGTTTATCCGGCGCCCCGGAGACGCCTTCCTCCCACCGCCGCTGACTCGGTTTCCCCGCGGCGGTGCGGGCTCGGGGCGCGAACCCGGGTCGGCCAGCGAAGGGACAAGCGGGTCCCCGGAGCCGGCGGTGCCCGCGCCGCGGACGTGCCTCCTCCCGCCCTCGCGGCGGGAAGCGGGTCGGGGGAAGTGGGGAAGGGGCGCGGGAGGCGGGCGCGGGGCGGGACGCCCCTCCCCCAGGACCCTCCCCCGGGATCTTCCCGCGACCCTTCCCCGGGACCCGCCCCCGGGACCCTCCCCGCGCCCTCCTCCTCCTGTCCCCGGGACCCTCCCCCAGGACCCTCCCCCGGGACCCTCCCCGCGCCCTCCTCCTCCCGTCCCCGGCTCCGCCGAGAGGCGCTGCCGGCCGGCCGAGCACCCGCGCTGCCGGTTCCCCTCTGCTGGTTGGCATCGCTGGCCTTTAGGAAAAAAAGAAAAAAGAAAAAAAAACCTTAAAAATCAACAAACCACAAAAATAATTTAAATGTCCCGCTCACTGTAAACGAAAAAAGTAGAAAGGGGGCGATACTAGGAGCATTTTTAAATTTTTTAAATTTTCCACCCTTCTTTACCTCCAGGAATTTTGTACACTCTACTATTTTGCTTGAGAGGGTAATTTTACTGGAGAGTCAGATGGACTGCTCAGTTGAGGACTTTTTAGATATCCCCTCCTGCTGGGGAAACTAGACTAGTGGAGCTTTGCCCAGAAACGTCAATGGGTTTGTCCAGTAAGCTGAGCTCAGGGCTGGGGACAATCCCACTGGAGTGCAAAAGCCTGTTTCTGCAGCCTGCCCTCTGCCATGGCCGTCAAGCACGCCCAGTCCCGGAGCCTGTTCCTCCTGGCTCCCCACCGTGCATAGAGGGGAGCAAGGAGGATCAGAAAAAGGTGGTTCCTGGTGGAATCAGCTCTACCACTGGCTGTGGATGAAGTCAGGCGGGAGGACACTTCCACCTGAGACTCTGGGTTCCGTGGAGGAAGGCAAGTGGGGAGGAGGTGGATTTGATGCTGCAGTTCAAGTTGGCCAACATGTTTCTGTGTTTGGGCCAAGGTCACAGTCAGTAGACCTTTGCCTGGACTACAAGTCTCCTGTTAGCCCTGGACTGTGCCAAGTAAGATAGGACACCTTGCCTTTGTGTTTGAAAAGATCCCTTGCTTCACTTTCTCAAGCACCCCAGTCTCTTGGGAGGAGGGCTGGGCTTTATTTGGAATGCAAAGGAGAGCACAGAACAATGTGCTGTGTAGTTTTTGCAGACACGGAGTGTCCAGATTATTATTATTATTTTTTGTTAACTCTAGGGTGTGACAAAGGACAAGTTTCTTATGAGAAATGGAAGGGAAAATATTTTGAGGTAATCATTTTTCCTGAAATCCCCTAAGTTTCCTACTAGCTTGTCTCCTTCCTACCCCCCCAACCCCCACATTATTGAAATGAGCAAAAAGAGGAAACCCACTGTGGAAATTTCTATCTGGTGTTAGTAGAAGATTCCAGCTTAACCTTGATACTACTTCACAGTAATTCAGAGATTCTCACAGCCAGCTTGGGCTAATGGGCTAGACTTTGTGGATGGGAAAGCAAGGGTAGAGAACTAGAAGGGTTTGAGCACCAGTGTTGGTGATTACTGGGAATAAATTAAGGAATGCTAGAGGAAAAGGTCTATTGAAGTTGCTGAAATTATGTCAGGGCAAACTTCTGTTGCAAGTCAAAACTGGCAAGAGAGGAAATGCAGTCCAGCCTTATTAGAAAATGTTTGAGGGCCTCCAGTTTGGGAAATAAATTTGTGTTGTCAGTATAAACTACACTCCTGGAATACTAGGGCTTTGGAGTACTTACGTTCTGAGAGAGGTGCACTTTGTGATGGATGTACTACATGTGGAATAACTCGTCTGGATTACTTCTTGCAGCAGAATCCACTGGTTTGGGTTTCTTTGACAATTTCATTTTAAGTTATTCTTGGGTGGCTTCTTACTTAAGAACTTCCCAGGGTGATCAGTAAAGCGAGGGGAGAAAAAAGTCCGGGAAACTTATTTTTGGCATTATTTGGGTGTTCTGACTTTTCTTCCTGTGACCCAATGATGCTTAATTAAGGCACACCCACATAAAACTTCAATTTTTATCACTTAAATATGTGAAAAAACAATGTTTATAGGGATTTGATAAATAAATGTGTATATTGGTTTAAGAATCCAATTTGGCTTTGTTTTTAGATCATCAGTATCTTTAGGGGAGGCTGCTTACTTTAAGTTTTAAGAAAGAAACATTCTGTTAAAATTTCATCTTTGAAGTAAACTATTTTCCCTTTATGAGATCTGAACAAGAATATATATATATATATATATATATATATGCATATATATATATAATATGTGATATATATTCTTTTTTTTGTACTGGGTGTATGGGCATTGGATTTTTATATACTGTACAACCAATAGTGTTGTCTTGTAACTTTTTTTTTTTGTGTGTGTGTGTGTGGCACTGGGAATTGAACCCAGAGGCATTCTACCTCCGAGCTACATCCCGGGACCAATTTTTTTTTTTATTTCTTATCCGGAAACAGGATCTCACTAGGTTTCTGAGAACCTCATTAAATTGCCGAGGAGGCTGTCCTTGAACCTATGATCCTACAGTTTCAGCCTCCCAAGTCCTAGGATTACAAGTGTATGCCACCACGCCTGGCTGTCTTGTAACTTTTTAAACTAAAGATAAGCTTTGATAATTAAGTGCTAAATGACTG
Source organism: Glis glis (assembly GCA_004027185.1). Classification (NCBI taxonomy): domain Eukaryota; kingdom Metazoa; phylum Chordata; class Mammalia; order Rodentia; family Gliridae; genus Glis; species Glis glis. The sequence goes on from PVJS01008433.1 coordinate 8,803, forward strand.
TCATCATTATAATAAATATAATATGCATATTAATATACTTATGTGTGTAAAACTTGTTAATGAAGGCAAGCATGTTTCATCTTCTATTCTGCACACAAGCCTCTGATGAAACATCAGTGGTGAAAGACAGAGTTTTCATCCAAAGAATTTTGGTCTGTTCTTTTCCTTTGATCTCTGTTTCTTTCTCCAATGAATGTATAAAGTTTACTCTGGATTTTGCCTCAGTGTTTGTTTTAAAAAAGAAACAACATCAAACAACCCAAAATATGGGTTTCTGCTTTGGAAATGTGGGTATTAATGAATATTGATATAAGAAAAAGCATCCTCTATCCTGAAATATCTCTGAGTTAGATAGTACAGGATGCCTTTTAGTAGTTGATATTTAAATGCTAGCTTTGTTTTTAATTTTAGCTTTGTAGTTTCCTTCTTTTAAACAATTTATCATATGTTCTAGAACAGAGATGCTACTAATTTTTAGAGCTGGCACTTTTAAGTTTGCTCTTTATTAGGTTTATTGATGAGGCCTGGATACTGAATGGTTATGATTAAGCATATGACTTTGTTGATTCTTTTACTCAATTTTTGAAATGTGGGCTCTAATTCACCTGGAAATCTTGCAATTAGGAAATAATGCTTTAATATACTAAGAATATTTTTGTGGATAGTTGTGTTTTGCTTGGAGATCAAAAACATAAAACATATCAAGAGTAATTTTTGCAGTTATATTTGATCCTAGTTTTTACTTATTTATTAATCCTGATAGGATTACCCCTTTAATGAGATAATTGGTTAGAAGTTAAATTGGACATTATTTTTACTACTTGCAGAATATGCACATAATGTGCTTCTGATTCTAGAATCAGAATTTTTAATTATCATTTGGGAAGGTGCAAAACCTATAAGCTATATAGTTAATGTTGAGATAAACTTTTCACTAAGTATAAGTTTAATAGTTTAAGTTAATTTAATAAAGTCCAGTCTCTGTTGCTTAATGTTATCCCTTTGGTTTTGCCCTATATAGGTGCGGCAAAACCTTCCCAGAATAATACAACTAGGTCATTAGGAAAGGATTGTATGGCTAGGAAATGATAATCCAGCAAAGACATGCATAGGAATTTAAACAAGTGGTTGATTAAAAAATGCTGAGGTCTTAAACCAGTCTCATAGTGTATTCATCTACAGTTCAATCAAGTAGGAGAGCTGATGCTTAGAGGAATTCTGAAATTTCTTTTTGTTTGTTTGTTTCATCAATAACACACTCGGCCTGGGAAAGTCGAGCTGCTGCAGTGTGGGAGGCTTTGTACGGAGCGTAAGTAGGTGGTATATTTTTATGTTAGTCATTCCATAGTGAAAAATAGTACTCTCCGACACATGCCATATTTTTAGCAATCTTATATTCATTTTGTTGCTTTAGCATAAGGAAACATATTTGTGAACACTGAACTATTTGACTTCTTTCATATCTTAAGGGATCATAACTTCTGTCCATATAGATCTAGTTCCAATTCTCTCTTCATAGCAAGAATCAGCCATAAAGCTTCAATAATATTCACTTTGATTTTTAAAATTAATATTATTTTAAATTATAATTAAATTATATATTATAATTATAATTGTATAAAAGTATACAATTATAATCAGTTATACTTCATAATTATATACATTTATTGTATACAATATGACATTTTAATATATGTGTACAATGTGGATTGATTATATATTAAAGTACTTAATATATCCATCACCTCACTTTTTTGTGTGGTGAGACATTTGAAACTTTGAAATAAATAACACATTATAATTAAATTTTTTTATATTCAGAAATGGTCTCAATTGAAGTGAAATAAACTTCATGTAACTCTAGTGAAATATTATTTCTTTATACAATTAGGAGATGAGGGAACCTACTCAATATGAGCAGAAAGAGGATTAGAAAAAATACATTTGAGGGAAGAGGTACAAATGATTGAGAAATCTAAAGTGGTCTGCTGTCATCACTAAACATATATTCCAACGTCCCTACTGGCTATTGCAGCTTTGCTGATCACCAGACTTTACCAATTGAACATATATCAAGATTTGAAGTTGCAGTAAAACAGAATATTTAAGATTTATGAACCTAAAATCATAGCTTCACAAGATGGCTTAATGCTGTAAGACAATAAATTAGCATTTGTCATATGGGGCATTCTTTTTACATAATATTTAATGAGTTGTTTCTCATACCATATTGGAATTCAGCTAAAATACAATTTGGCAGCGCTTACAACTTTAAGATAATAAGGAAAATGACCATTTACTTTCATTTGAATTTCAAAGAATGTTTTGAGTATATGTGTTTAAATTGGTGACTATTTAAATGAGCAAATGTTTCCATTTCAAAATAAAAGTTTTTAAGCTTATGTGTTGAAAATTGTGCTTGGTTTGTGATAAAATTCTCAGCTTCTAAAACTCCATGCGACTAAGTAAGCATTCTCTCTCTCTCTCTCTCTTTTATTTTTGGTACTGGGGATTGAACTCAGGGCCATTCTACCTCTGAACTACACCTCAGCCCTATTTTATTTTACATTTTAAATTTTGAAACACGGTCTCACTAAGTTACTGTGCGCTGCTGGTCTTGAATCTGTGATCCTCCTGTTTAGCCTCCCAAGTACTAGAATTATAGGCATGCACCATCATGCTTGGCTAAGCTACCTCATTTTATAGCAATATACATTTTACTGTACTGATATCAAAGTTTTTATTTTACTCTGTCTCTTTTGTTTCTTGGAAAATATGTAGAAGGATGGAGTGATCCTAGATCCTCAATAAAACTGACTAGAGACTTCTAGGTTGACCACAGAATGAGCAAATTTAGGGATTACTGTCCCTTCAAGAGAATTATAGAGCTTCACATTCTAACAATTAAAAATTGTACCAAGTGCCCTGAGAAGTTTTTTTTTGCTCCTAAACAACATTTTTTAATAGGTTGACTTTGAAAAATATAATAAGCCCTCATCAGATTTTAGAGTATTTATACTGCTTTGTTGGTATTAAATAGGTTACCTAGAGGGTTTCTATGCCAAGTTGACATTAAAAAAAAAACCTTTAAAAATAAAAGATTTCAACATCTTTTTTGTGGTACGGGGATTGAACCCAGGGGCGTTCTACCTCCGAGCTACACCCCCGGCCCTATTTTCATACTTTATTTTGAAACCGGGTCTCATAAAGTTGCAGAGGGCCTCACTAAGTAGCTGAGGCTGGCCGCGAACCCGGATCCTTCCGTCTCCACCTCCCAAGTACTGGGATTACAAGTATGTGCCACCACGCCCGGCAAAAGATTTCAACATCTAGCCACAAAGGTAGTAATTGCCATGGCGGTGCTTATCAATGAAATAAGGGCTAAGCCTTCAGCCTTAGAAATCAATTCAAATAGTTGCCCCACATCAAAATGCAGTTAGGAGCAACTAGAATTCAGAGGTATATAAAAATACTAAATCTCTCACTCCATATCCAACAGTTTGTACCCTTCGAGGGGACTCATTTGTGTGGTTGGAAGGGTGTTAATCTGGTTAGGGCAGTACTCAGAAGGTATTGTTCAAACCCCAGCTCTGCACTTCATCGCTGGTTGTCCCTTGGCAGGGTTCTCAAGCCTTCTTTGTCTAGGATTTCTCAGGTGTTCCAGGAAAGAGAGGGGTAGGAATTGGATTTGATTAAAGGGTTTAGATGTCAACATTATTTAGCTATAGCTGAGGAATTTGTTCAAACAATATCTTCTAAACAACCCCAATATCTATCCAATGAAATGAAAATTTGGAGATACTATCAAGTCTACTTCTTAGCCCCTGCCATTGACCCCAAGAAGTGTAGGACTGAGGAACATAAGGGAAAACCCTCAGGACCCACTGATCTCTAATTAATTTCCAGTTTAAGAGTCTGTCTCTGAGTACTTTTTGGAGAATGACATTTTTATGTTCTTCTCAAAGAAAGAAAATCATTTTCAAATTGATAAAGTTTACATAGCTATTTTTATTCCTGAATGATTTCCTCAGTTGAACATAAAAGCAGGTTTACCTGATGAATACTATATTTTCATTTTCTGGATGCCAAAATAAATACTCAAAAAAAAAAACTGAGTGAAGTGTCCAGAATCACAAAGTTAATAAATAATGAAATAAGGATTCAAATCTTTGTCCTCTATTTCCAAATCATATGCTCTGATATATAGGTCAAAATTCAAGGAAATTCTGAAAGAACATCTCATGGCAGAGGTTTCTCATCTCTAATATTCTTATTTCAAAGAGAGTGACAGCATTTGAGCAGTGGTCACAGTATTTACTCTTATTACAGAGTAATTGTCCACATTTCCCTTTTTTAAAAAAATATATTCTTTCCTAATCTTTGTGCCAAAGTACTGTTGTTTGATATTTTTTAATAAAACCCAACAGGAAATGATAGATAGATATAAATCATGAAATTAGGCCACTGGATAATAGTTTCATAACCTTTAACGACTCTTTTAAAATTAAATCCTATATAGTTTATCTAATTCCACTGGTCTTCCTCATTATTTTGCCATTCATACCACCGCAAAAAGTTTGATTTTTGTTAGGACTGAAAAACGAGTTTAACTTCTAGTATGGATATACATTTAGTTTCTGTCTTGAAAATAAAAAAATCTGAATGATCATACTGATACTAAAATTAATAAGTACTTATATTTATGGGAAATATATATATATATATATATGAGAAATCTGGGCATAAATACTTTGTGATATAATCCATAACAAAACTGAATGTTTCAATGGCATTGTGATTTAACAAAATTAAATAAGTGACTGTATAATAAATTTGGTTTGAGTCTTGATGTAGTTTCTTTTAGGTTGTTTTTCCCCCCAATTTTATTAGAAAAAAAGCCAGGAATAATAAATGAGGATATACATTTATATAATAAAATATTATTTGGGAAGGACATTTCTTTTACATCCATAAGGAGGATCAATACTTAACATTTCTTTTGAGGATGTTTTTCAAAACCTTCGCAAGTCTCAGCATTTGTGGGTCTAACTAGATGTGATTTATCTGATAACACATTTTTTCTACTTATGAATCATCATCTTTTTAGATCTATTTCCTTTTATCATCAGGACTAGATTTCAGCATTCTTCAGGAGGTCATTTTCCTCACAGCAACACAGTTTTTATCTTTGCTCCAGAATGACTGTTTAAGTGACACGAAGAAGGGAACTCAGCAAAGGTGTTTTGAGCTTTGCAACCTGGGTTGTGGACCAGAAGGGGTGGTGGATCAGAGTGCCTTACACAGCTAGTACCTTACTCCTACACACCAGCTTGCTCATTGTCTCAGCAGAACTATTAATGGCTATTAGACATGATCGTTCTGTGTTAATCTGAAATACTTACACATACAAACCTTAAATCTGTGAGAGCCAAGAAACTTCTATATTTGTCTTTGCTAGAGGAATATAGTGCTTCAATTACTAACCCACACATTTGTTTTTAAACTCCCATCTTTTTTCTTTGTGGTGTTGGGGATTGAACCCAGGGGCATTCTACCTCTGTGCTACACCCCCAACCCTATTTTTTATTCTTTATTTTGAAACAGGGTCTCACTAAGATGCAGAGGCCTCACTAAGTAGCTGAGGCTGGTCGTGAACACGGATCCTCCGATCTTGCCTCCCAAATACTAGGATTACAAGCGTGCGCCACCATGCCTGGCTTAAACTCCCATCTTTTAATGGTAAATAAACAAACAAACCCCAACATATTTACCTAAGATAAAAGAGGCTTTGATTCTTTCTTGAGTAGAAACAACCAATTCAGTTGCCATGAGCAAGAGGATTTTTTGTGAAGCATAATACAATAAATCAATGTCACGAGTGGGAAAATACTAATCATTGTGATGTCACAGTCTTTATACAGAATATTTGAAGGTTTTAAAAATACAAAACAGAAGGAAAACTAATTCAAGGAAATAAATTGCTTACCTCAAGATTTGTCAAATTATACTTAAACTTTCCATCTCTCCCTCAATATGAGATGCATGAGAAAGAAATTCTATTCTTAATAATGGAATTAGTTGTACTTCTAAACACCTGGTTGATATTTAATGTTATGAATCTTTTACATCATAAAACTGAGTGTTTTCCCTTACCTTATTTTCCCTATTATCTTTACTGCAGAAGTGTATTTATGGCCCATGTCTAACATATACTTGTATCTTAACCTAATTTGTGACCTCATAATACTTTTTTCTGTTCTTAAATACTTTCACAAAGTTGGTTATAAAGTTGGATATAAATAAAATATATCCATAATAAAATTATTAGAACCATTTGCAGAGACTCAATTATTTCCATAATGTTTCAGTGGAGACACCATAGCATTTTACCTCTCTTAGGAAATCTTTATCTCTCTGTTAATTTTCCTTAATTTGTCAGGGGCTACAAAGTTCAGAAAGCTTGAATTATAATACTGTATTGCTATGTTCAGGACTTCTACTGAGTATAATAACCATGGAACTTTTGAACATGTTTGCCAAAAAATGAAACTGGTTACACTCTTAGAGTAAAAAAATGATACTTTACACTTATGTTTTGGGAACGTTTATTTGTTGTCTTAGATTTTGAATTTTTAATGCCTATTACTTTGCCTATTCTGTGTGGTGTGAAAACATTATTTTAGAAAAAGTTACATGAGCTCAACATAACCATCAATTTGTTTAATGTTTTCAAATCTAGTTTGTAAAATCGATGTTTTGATCAGTTGATTGCTCTAGGGAGCAGAGGCAGTTAGATTTTTAGATACTTTATTTCATATCATCAAGTTTCTTAAAGTTCATGCCTGAGTCATAGTTCAAGAGTAAGCAAATCCATACACAGTGTTGTGTTAATAAAGCTCCTCATTATTAAATCATTCCTGGGAGAAATTATGAGCATCTAGTAATTATGGAATGTGAAATGCACAACCGAATTAAGTTAAATATATTTTTGGCATGTGGCAACTGCAATCGAGGATCTTTTGTGTGCTTCTGAGTCCAACTGCAATACAAACCTGCCTTCATCTTATAAATACTAATCTGTGTGACATATTTAACAGCAGGTTGGTATTTAGAAAATATATTGTATTATATTTAATATGTAACATGTAATTATAATTGCAATGTAATATATATTACATATAATATAATGCTATATATCATTCATTTCCTATAACTAATAGCTTTTAATCTATAATAAACAAAAAGCACAACTAACTTTAGGATGTTTAATGTTTTCAAGCAATGACTATCTTTTGCAATACTTATTTCATATTTAGATGTACCTGAAGTGAATTTCAGAAACTTTTGAAAGATGTGCTTGAAAGCATAGTAAAATTTTAATTTTATAAAGAATATACTATCTCTAACAATTAAATAAGAAAGCTGTACTTTAACCTGATGTCCATAAACTTCTGTAATTGTGAATATTATTTGTGAACTTTCTCGGAGTATTTTTTGTTTTCTCTGTTTTAGATTTCTAATGTTTAGTGAGATGCACTATCCACCTTATTTGTATATCTGTGAACTTTCTCGAAGTAGTTTTTGTTTTCTCTGTCTTAGATTTCTAATGTTTAGTGAGATGCACTATTCACCTTATTTGTATATCTGAACTTTCTTGGAGTATTTTTTGTTTTCTCTGTCTTAGATTTCTAATGTTAGTGAGATGCATTATCCACCTTATTTGTATATCCTCTGTGCTTATTCAAAGTTGTGGAATTGTACTTTAGTGTTTTCTAGAATGTACAATGTAATCAAAATCCAGAACACTAAAATGAATTTTTTCCTACTTGTCAATTATTGATGAATAATATCAGAGTACAAATGAATGAGGATAACATGAAACATCAGTGGAAATTTAGGAATGTTAACAGTAGTTTATAGCTTAGCTGAAAGAGAGAATGATTCCAAGTAAACAAATAGAAACATAATAAACACCATGCCTTTACCCCCAAAAAGAACACTTGATATTGATATTCTGTCTATCTCTTTGGTTTAAATAATCCAATGTCTAAATTTTACATTAAAATGCCTATGATTCTCTGTGTTATTAGGTATGAGCTTTATAGCTCTTTGGTATATACATTATTGAAATCTTAGCAAGAATTTGACTTTTAAAATATTTCCAGTGTAGAGGCATTATAGGAATTCTTACCTATTTGATCTTTTACTTTTCAGAATCTTTTGATAGAGCAATGTGTATGCCCTTTCCAAAGTTTATGTTCCATGGAATTTTGTTCATGATATGCTTCTAACTCCTCTGTCCCATGCTCCATAGGAACCCTATCTACCCATGCAGCTCTCTCTATTTTCACTTACAAGTTCATAGTAATGCACATCCCCCCCCTCACTTGAGCTACATGGCCTCTTCCCCAGTTTTGAACAATTTACTGGAAATCTCTGCTTCTCAGTTACTTCAGTCTAACAATGCTGAGCACACTCTTGGCTCCCTGTCAAATCTGAGCCTTCTGTAGCATCCACTGTCCTGTTAGTATTTCACCATTCACTTAGGCATAAGCTGAATCACTGAGGAGCCTTTCCACTCCTCCCTTTTCCTGCCACTTATCCAGTTGACCAGTAAGTCCATCAGACCTTACAGTCTGTATTTTCCCTTCCACACCTTTTGCTAAAATTGTAAATCATGTTCTCATCTCTCTCTCTCTCTCTCTTTTTTTTTTTTGCGGTACCAGGGATTGAACCCAGGGGCATTCTACCTCCGAACTACACCCCCGGCCCTATTTTTTTATCCTTAATTTTGAAATCGGGTCTCACAAAGTTGTGGAGGGCCTCACTAAGTAACTGAGGCTGGCTGCCAACCCGGATCCTCCGGTCTCTGCCTCCCAAGTACTGGGATTACAAGCGCGGGCCACCACGCCCAGCTGTTCTCCTCTCTTTTATCCTAGGAAGTATGTGTGTATTTCCTGTCGTCATGCTGGCCATATTATAGTGCATGTGATATGTCCATAGGGTTAGGGGCAGGGTCACAATCACTGCAAAGGGATGTATACGTTCTCTCTCTCTTTCTCCTTTTTTTGGTATTAAAGATTGAATCCAGGGACATTCTACCTCTAAGCTACATCCTCAGACCTTTTTGTTTATTTAGTTATTTTTTTACTTTTTTAAAATTTTGAAATGGTATTGCTAAATTCCTGAGGCTAGCCTCAAACCTACAATCCTCCTATCTCAGCCTCACAGGTACTGGGATTACAGGTATGCACAACCATGCCTAGTTTTTATTCTCTTTTTTATTTCCTGTGAGCCATCTCAGAGTAAGTTGGGAAAGACTGGAAACTGGGACACCAAGATTGAGCCTTATGTTGTATAGAGAGGGATTTAGAAATTTCTAGAAATGCCTAAGGGCACTCTCAAAAAGGAAGAAAAGATGGCCTCTGGAAGCTATACCTGACAGTAGCCACTGATTAACTATGACAAAAATATTCAGGTTGGGGAAAAGAAACCACAGATTATTTGGAGCTAATAATGACCAATTTTGATTTTCTGCATTGATGAAATCTTTGCATTGCACTGTCACAGAACCATGAATTATGTTTGACAATTTCCTTAGCTAATTTTCTGTATCTTTTGACAGTTTGATCAGATTTTTATAGTCAAAAATATTATCTGCCTCTGGGAATTTGAGAGCTCTTTCTCTTTGAGGTGGCCCAAAGATACTCTGCCACACAGTAAACCAGCTAAGTAAGCAGAGAGGTAGGCCTGTGGAAATCTCAATGAAGACAGGCCAGATATTTGAAATGCATATAATACCTAATGAATTTGATTTGTTAGTTACTGGTAAATCTGTTAGTTAGATGGCAATGAGTAGTGAGGAATCTCCTAAGAAAGTGTGATTTGCAAGGAGGGGCAACCTGTTAGTGATTTTCTACTGCTTTTTAACTAGTATCCCTCTGTCTAGTCAATCTCACAGACACAAATTTCTAAGCAATCCACAACTCCACATTTTCAGATATTCCTTTAAGAATAAAACAATGACATTTGTCTTTCAACCTCATTAAAAATCTTTGTTGATTCCGTGTTGCTTGTTTCACAACGCATACTTCTCAACATGATAAAGCAATCTAGAGATTGCTCATTTCCAGGCTAGCTGTAAACTCACTCCTACTACCTTCCAACAACACACACACACGCACCCCCCCCCCCCCACACACACACAAACACACACACACTCATAAACTTCAAGGAATAACTCATTTCTTGATCATGCCAGTTCCTTTCCCTGTCTTGTAATAATGCATATGTACTTACATAATGCATCTCTATTTCTTTGCCAGGAGAACTCCTACTTACCGACCAGTAAGTAGACCCAGGGAGAGATGGTCATTTCTTCCTTTGTTTTCCTTCACACTGTGCATTCAACTCCATTAATAGACACTTTTAACTAAATTGCACTGTGGTAGAGAAAATAGTCTGTATGATACCAGTCTTTGAAGCTTGTTGAACATTAGTTATGGCCAGTATAAAGTTAATATTTGTATAATTTCTGAGTTTCCTTGAAAAGAGTCTGTATTTTTTACTTTTTGGAGACCCAGTCCTAAGTCCTAAGCTTATTCTTCATGCTGTTTCAAGAACTGTCTGTGAAACTGGATTTGAATGACTGAGATACATGCGTGCTTCTCGATTACTTCCAGGATAGCTGAAAGAAATTTGAGATGTAGTAAGTTTGTTGATTAAATGCTGCTGCAAAGAGAGGACTGGATTATTCCTCAGTCCTAGTGCTTCTTCCTACTCAATTTCTGTTCTAGTGTCCCTCTTCACTACCCTCGGCCCCTGGTCAGGACTGAAGAGACTGCCTGGCTGACCCATCCCTTTTCTGTTCAGCGCAGGGAGTTCCAGAGCTTTATATACTGATTATATATAGAACTTTGCTTGTTTTAACTATAGATTATGAAAGAGGTATATTAAAATTTCTTGTTTTGACAGTGCATTTACACCTTTCTTCTTGTAGATTTCTCAATTTCTGCCTTGTACTTGAGAAGACTCTGTTGTCACATATACTAAGTTTAGGGTTGTCACATTTTCCAGGTGAATTGGGACTATTATTATGTAATGGCTTTTTAATCTCTGGTGATGATTTCTGCCTTAAAGTTTATTTTGTCTGATTTTAATGCTGCTACACCAGGATTTACAAGTACTACTATACTATTACCCAGATTTATTTTGGTTAGTGTTTTTGATACATATTTTTCCATCTTTTTATTTCCGACTTCTCTGCCTACATAAATTTTAGATGTATTTCTTGCAAACAGCATGCAGGTAAATTTTAGAAATCAATGTAGATAAAGTTTGCCTTTTGTTTATAGCATTTAACTTTAGAGCTAATGTAATATCTAATGTATTTGGATTTATTTCTACCATTTTAGTGCATGGTTTCTGTTCATCTCAGAAATCACTTTCCTGCTCTCTGAAGTATCTATGGTGGTGGCAAACTTTTCTTTTTAATCTGAAAAAAATCTTTATCTTACTTGTTTTGAACTTTTTTTCTGGGTATACAATTCCAGATGAACAGGTGTTTTTTCTTAGAATAGTAAAGGCATTCACTGTCTTCTTCATTCTAATGTTGTCAATCATAAATCAGATCTTAACCCAAGTGTAATTTTATAGAAGTAACATTTCTTTTTTCTTTAGCTATTTTGAATCCCTTCTTTTTGTCTTTAGTGCTCTTCAATTTTACTATGATATATCTATTTGTGCATTTTAAAACAATTTATACAGAGTGGTATTTTATACTTTTCTTGAATCTTTTTGAAAGAAGACAAATAGACTATATTACAGATAGAGTTTGTCTAAGAGCTACCATATTATTGTTTTAAAGGAGCTTTCATCTGGCAATTGCAACCATGCTATAATTTTTTATACCTTAATTTTACTTACATATATTCTGCATTGACTCTCTGCTATCTGAATTGTGGAAAATATAAGTAAGTATAAACACTGAGGGCCATAGATTTTGTTTCATGTTTTACATATCTAATTCCATCTGCTGAACCATTGATACATGCTATATATTTATTACATCTTTGATGTATTTTGGTGATCTTTGGGGTAGACTAGGGTTTTATTTTGGAAAAAGAATGCTCTCCTTATTAGTGTGCATTTTTCAATTATTGGTCCAACATGAAATAAAAACATGATTTAAATTATGAATGAGTGGTATGTAGCTTCTGTGATTAATGATTAACTATATATTTCTTAGGCTTTTTATAAAAGTTTATAACCATGTGATGATGGCATAAAACTGACCTTTGGGAGGGAGAATTTCCCTTTTGGATTTCTGGGGCCAACTTTTGAAGTGATACATACCAAAAGATTTAAAAAAACTATATTTATGTAGCTGGGATTTTTTTTTACTGCGTGTTTTCCATTATGTAGTTGATTTTGAGTTTTCTATTTTCTGTATTTCTTAGCCGTGGGAGAAGTTTCTTTCCAGATTCCATATGTTTGATGTCTGGTTCCAGGCATTAGTGACAGTAATCCTAGAAAAACTCAATTCTAGATTAGTCATAGGCTAGGAGATTTTTAGGCATTATAAAGTATGCTCTGAGTTTTGTGAAATAGAAAGCAATCCATGTAGTATGATTTAAGATTCTGTAAACTTCTTACCGCTGAAGGAAAAAGTTCCCCACTTGGCTCAAATTTCCATCATTTAAATAATTTTATTAGATTAAGAATGGTTCTCAAACTATGCTCTTATGAAGCTTTAGTTATTTGCAGTGAAAATGGAATGGTAGCAATTATCAATTTTACATCTTTTTATTGTTTTTAATTATTGATATATATCATTGCTTCTCTGTCCTAGAATAAGGTTTTTTCTTATTTAATTACACACACACACACACACACACACACACACACACACACACATTGATTTAGACTTCTTGGAGCATATACAATGATTGAAATATACTTTTGCCTACACAGTTTTCTAAGGGCTTCTATTCTAGTTTAGTCCATATGGTTTATAAACTATATGCTTAGGGCTTGACTTATCTCTAATTACAAAGAGCATCGCCTGGATAATTAGAATTGGGACATGGTGAGGCTCCATCTGTCAGAGACTGGAGCGTTGATGTCTCTACAATCTCTCTTATTAGTTCCAAAAAGCCAACTATGGTAGATGATTGATATTAAGAAATATGCTTGCCACTATATCTATGATTATTACATTTAATGGAATACAACTAGATAACTGGAAGTTTGGAGTAAGGCTTTATGTATATAAACGTCAGTTTATTTAAACAGAACTACAAAACTAGCTTTTGAAATATTACTTCCGCATGCTTTAATTATTTGAAAAACTTTGGGTTTTAGAATATTGTTCAGATTATATTGAGGAACATGACTTTATTATTTCAATTGCTTAGTATGTCTGTAGGCACTGATGTTTCCTATTTGCTCTTGAAATTACTTTAAGCTCCATATCTGTTAGTTATAATGATATTGCAGATCCATGCATTTCAAAGACATTGTTAAAAACCTGTATATGTCATTGGTAAGAATTATGTTTAACAAATGAATCTTTTGCTTCTATATTCTCTTTACAGCTATCATCAAATTATTTTTACACTTAATTTTTTAACCCTGGCATCTAAAAATCTGCTTTGCACATAGTAGGCACTCAGTGAATATTTGTTGAATGAATTACTTTTGAATGAAAGTTGTTTTCCAGTACTGATCTTACTATTTTCCCTGCTTTGAATTCATTATAAGACCTGTGTGGCTATGTGTTGGAAATGATAACATGCTCAGTACCGATCTCTCCTTATTTAAACCTCCTGTAACATTCAGTATTCATTTAGGTGAGATGGACAATACTCAGAATTCAGGTAAATATGTCACCTACTCGGCTCCTGATACCACTTGCACAATTGCATAATAAAATTTGATATGAATAGAGCCACTGCATCTTGAGGTAAAATTCCCATCAGAGTCTGACAGTCGTAAAAAGAAAAACATGACTTTCCTGGATTACTGTCCTATTGAATTTGGCATTTCTCATTCTTGACCAGTAAATAATAAGAAATAAATGATAGCTTATGAAAGTAGAAACCACAGTTGAAATTTTGCACCTGATGCCTCAGAGTTTATGGATTATATTGACTTAACAATATATTTTAGCTCAGCTCAGACAAATCAAGATTGTTAGTTTCTGTTTTGTCCAAATCACATACTTACATGTCTATATAAAATATGTCGACACAACTATTTTGAAGAAACACAAGAGAGTGCTAAGGATAATAGTAACTTGATAGTAAGCCACATATATAATATCTGAAAGAGTTAAATTCATAGAATGTTAAACTCTGAAAAGAAGTGAATTTTTTTTGGTACTGAGGATTGAACCCAGGGGCGTTCTACCTCCAAGTTGCATCCCCAGACCTACTTTTTATTCTTTATTTTTGAAACAGGGTCTCACTAAGTTGCCGAGGGCCTCAGTAAGTAGCTGAGGCTGGCTGTGAACCTGGATCCTCTGGTCTCAGCCTCCCAAGTACTGGGATTACAAGCATGCACCACCACGCCAGGCTAAAAGAAGTGAATTTAAATAATGATTAATAAAGAATAAACATATCATCATGATAGCCACCTACCTAGCCAAGTATCTTGCATTAAAGTACTTAATACACAGTTATTGAACAGAGTTTAATTTGAGTATAAAAGGTCTTTATTTTCCTAATCATGGAGAACTTGGAGTAAAATGAGTTGCAGCCTGTTCATTGAAGGAGAAAACTAATACAATCTAACAATCTTTGAGAAGCCAATTATAGCGTGCTCTTTCTTTGCTTAGTTTTGGAACCACATAGACATAGATTCATTTCTAGCTTTTCTTGTGAGCTGTGTGACTTTGGGCAAGATATTTAACATTACTAAGCATCATTTCCCTCAAATGGTAAAGAAGGATTAATAATTGTACCTACTGCATATAGATTGGGAGACTGTGAGATAGTTACATGGGTTCTGTCACCAGTGTTCGATACAGAGCTATCCACACATGTATCGATTGTTATTTCATTATTATTGTTAATGGGATATTCATGAGGGCTGGTGAGAATGAGCAAAACATTGCTGGGATTTTAAAAAATGAGTGTATTTGCCTGGGTAAGGTGGATTCACCTGAACCCGCTGTGTGAGGATCAGTATTGGCTGGCGGCCATGTCTAAAGCTGTTCTGGGATACGAGTTGAGTGTTGGGCTTTGTACAGCTCTTTGATAGAACTAAATGTGAGTGCTTGAGTTCAGTAATATCAAATGCTCTCCAAAGGTTCTTAACTGCCTAAAGGCATCTTTTAATTTTAAATACCGAGAAAAGTCAATCAGCCTACACCTAAAAATATGCATTGGAATGTGTTTTGCATGCATTAAAACCTAATTTCACATCTCACCAACTTTAACTACTTTTTTGCTCAACTAAGCCTCAGATTCTGGCTCTTTTATTTATTTCTAATAGGGCATCTAGTCTGTTTTAACATATATAGGCTTCTATTAAAAAACTATTCTGTCTTGCTCTCAGAAATGTTGATTCCTTGAGATATTTTAAAATATAAAGTCTTTCATAGGAAACTTAAGAAAAGTTACACACTAAAAATAAGTTTCCTCTCAACCCACAGGGAAAGAAAAATCTAATAGAGTAGAAAAGAAAAAATTTATTAAAATACATTTATATTACATAATAAATGGGCTGTGTTTTATATAAAATTTATTGCATGAATATTTACTGAAGTGAAGTTAAAATGATGCTGTTTATTCTGATATGTGGGCCTTGTCCATACACAGTCTTTGTCTTTTTAGGCCTCATTGCTATCACTTTGTTTTTCTGGAAGAATTTATATAGGAGATTTTCATCTTTTGATTTATATGAAGAGACAAACTAGTTTCTTTGTTTATGCAGATCTTTCAAAAATTTCAGTGGAAAACTTAATACCTGCAAATCAGAAAAACAAAAAGGCATTGTTGGTAATGTTCCTCTCCCTGTTATTTCAGCATGGGAAGGGACGAGAATCTTGGTTATAGTCCTTCATTTAGTTAGCATAATTTGTCCTCACTAAGTTCAGGCTCCGGGTTATGGAATGCTAACTAAAATTACCACTGGAATTTTCAAAAAAGAATTTTTAGTTAAACTATTTCCCCTACTTTTTGGGATAAGTGTTAGTTGTAATATTGTTCACTTTTTTGATTCCACCAATTTTGTAAACACTAGAAGCACGTAAGTAGGACACAATACCTGCAAAATAGAGAGAATTTATCAGTTCTCCCAAAAGATGGTACTTAGTTGTTGGTAGGATTCTTTACCCTTTGATCTTCCTTCCTACCCTGAACTCATGTATAGGTAAACTGTGGCTAAAACTCTTTCTTCAACTTTATTATATAGTTGGATATAAAAGAAATAGTTTAAGAAGAAGTGAAGAATTTTACTATCTTCCAATCCTATCATTCTATCTTTTGGAAACTATTTCTACTGCAGTTGAAACTACTATAACCATATTTTATGCTTGTGATTCTTAAAAATATTTGACATTTAGATGACATAATTCCAGAAGTGGAGAGTAAAAAAAGATGTTTTCTATTTTTCTTTAATAGTTCGCTGATAACAATAGTGACATGCATATAATCCTCTTGACAATTTTCTGGAAATTCTATATATTTATACAAAATTAATACAGGCTGTTTGTTATGTCTAGCATGCTTTAGAGAAATTTTGGGATTAAAAAACATAGTACATAAAAAGCCCTTTTTCTAAAACTGGAAATGCCTGTGCTTTCACCCTTATAACTGGGTAATGAAATTAGTGGGTCTCTGTCATTGTTAATAGCAAGGGATAGCAGAGTAGAGGGGCCACACATGAGATGTTCTGAATGCTGTTCTACTGCATCTGTTCCATTTTTCTATAAATTGCAAGGGGATGTTAAAGGTGCTCTATTGATGAAGGAAGACTCAGGCCATCAGCAAGCATGCACTTCCATGTTTTTAGAAAGAATGAAATAATGACATTCAAGAAATTGATATTTATATCTTTGAATTAAAGTTTGTGCTACATCATCACTATCTCAGTTGGCACATAAACCTCCAAAGAATTTTATTTGAAAACTATGTTTCATCAATGTATTATCAATGAAAGTGCAGATAATCATGGTTTATTACTATTCTAGAGCTCACTACAGGCTGATCAGAATTTGATAGGGTCAGACTGCTGTAGCGAAAGTTTCAGTTCAGCTTGTCTTAATGATGAAGTTTTATAATTTGAACTAGAAAAACTTACATTTATGGTTTCTGTTTCCCCAAAAAGGACCCATGGCAACTTATGTGATAGTCTCACACCCGTTGGCCTTGATCATCCTGCGCTAACAGTTAAGTGGCTCAATGTCACCTTAGCACCTGTAGGCATCACTAGATGGATAGATGTGGGAAGATATGTGCTCTGGACAGAAATCTGAAGTCTGAAATCTGAACTCCCCTGAAGCAAGTAAAGCTGCTTGTGAAAATAACTAGTTCAGCAAGATTTTGTGTTATATTCAGATAATGGAATTTTCCTGAAACTTTAAATGAGTTTCTTCTTAGGGATACCAAATAAATGCATTTTAGGGGGAAATAACATAGGCAGTCTACATAGAATTAGTTTTACAAAGACAAAAGTACTAGACACATGCAAAACATTCAGGTATTAATATCTTGAAGAGCAAGAATGATCTTCATTGTAACTCTGATGTGTCTAGTTTAATGTCACAAGATGCTACAATCCCCTTCAGTTAATGAAGAGACTTATAAACTAATTTCTTACACTGTTCTACATATTCAGCAATCTACATTGTCATTACTTAAAGATGAAAAGAGGGACTTGTTTCAAGATTAAATATTAAAAATGCAAACTAACAGGCTCATTTAATTAAAGAAGTATGCAGATGAGTGTGTAGGAAGAAAACCAGCCTTAGCATTATGTTTTATATGTTGTATTCTCCACTAGCTTTCATCATAGTCTCATTATCTGAAACTTCTCTTTTCTTCTTAATTGAAAGAACACCTGCTCTTCGTTTCTTATTGAGTTTGCTGTTTTTATTTGCTCTTTGTAGCATCTCTAAAGACCAATTGCCAGATTATATCCCTAAAATTGTTTCTTCAGCAACCTAGGTAGGCAATTATCTTGAAAAGGGGAAATTAAGTCAAAGTGTTCAAAATTTGTATCCAAGGTTTCTTAAATATGACCTCTATAAGGAATATGCCTCCCTTAGGACGATAAATTATAATGTGAACTCCCCACTATTCAGAGAACTTGCCTGAGTTTGCACAGGTAGATGTGCATGTCTAGCATGACAAAATATTCTGACAAAACCTAAGGAAGAAATTAGAAACTGTAGTGATGTTTTGGATTTTAACTTTAATTTTGATTAGCTAATATACTAGATATTATATAAGTGAGTTATAATCATAGACACATTAAAGTTGGATGAGTTAAAATAAAAATAGTCAAGTCTCAATGAGTAACATTCAAAACATTAAGTGAAAAGAGCAGTGTTGGGATTTTAGGTTTTACTGTAAAGTAAAGCAATCTTTAAAATAATTTTGATAATAAATATCTTCACCAAGGTGTATACTTTTCAGACTGCTATTTTGCATGTTCTTTTATGCAAAAACAAAAAGTCCAAGTTTGCGGCTTATTTATAGTGATAATATTTAAAGTAAGTAATTTTATATTATGGCTCATTCATGTCATAAGAGTTTTTATTTTTGCGGTACCGGGGATTGAACCCAGGGGCGTTCTACCTCCAAGCTACACCCTCAGCCCTATTTTTTTTATACTTTATTTTGAAACCGGGTCTCGTGAAGTTGCAGAGGGCCTCACATAAGGTTTTTTTTTTTTTTTTTTAAATGATGCTCTTGTTGCTTAACTTTGGTTAAGTATAAAAATAGCTGATCTTTTAGATGGTTGATCATCAGTTAGTATTTTATTATACTGGAGTAAAAATTATGAAAGGCTAAAGTGAATACACAAAAGCATGAATTAGTCAATGGAATTAAACAAAGGCATATTTTAAAACCTAGGCAAATCTAAAATTATTTGGTTTCTTAAAGGTCAAATAATATAGCTAAACCCTCCAAATCAGTATAATTTTACATTGTTAAGAACTAATAAACATTAATTTGTCTTAAAATTTATTAGTGTATCTCTAACACAAAATTATTTATTTATTTATTTTTTTGCATACCAGGGATTGAACCCAAGGGCATTCTACCTCCGAGCTACTCCTCCAGCCCTATTTTTTTTTATACTTTATTTTGAAACTGGGTCTCATGAAGTTGCCAAGGGCCTCACTAACTAGCTGAGGCTGTCCGCGAACCGGGATCCTCCGGTCTTCGCCTCCTAAGTACTTACAAGCGTGTGCCACCATGCCCAGCTCACAAAATTATTTAAAATACATTTAGTAGCCAGGCGTGGTGGTGCACGCTTGTAATCCCAGTACTTTGGGAGGCAGAGACCGGAGGATCCGGGTTCGCGGCCAGCCTCAGCTCTCTCGCTCTCTCTCTCGTCTCTCTCTCTCTACTTAGTGAGGCCCTCCGCAACTTCGTGAGACCCGGTTTCAAAAATAAAGTATAAAAAATAGGGCTGGGGGCGTAGCGCGGAGGTGAAACGCCCCTGGGTTCAATCCCCCGTACCGCAAAAAAAAAAAAAAATACATTTAGTATACAATGATGCTTGTCTGATTAGACTTACTTTTCTTTCTTTCTTTCTTTTTTCTTTCTTTCTTTCTTCCTTTTTTTCTTTCTTTTCTTCTTTCTTTCATACTGGAGTTTGAGCTCACTTTGTGTTCCATTATTTTTTGTACTCAGCTAGATTTTACCTATGTGACTGTGAGCAATTTATTTAGGTTTTTTTTTTTTTTGCGGTACCAGGGATTGAACCCAGGGGCGTTCTACCTCCGAGCTACACCCCCAGCCCTAGTTTTATTCTTTGTTTTGAAACAGGGCCTCACTAAGTAGCTGAGGCTGGCGGCGAACCTGCAATCCTCCTGTCTCAGCCTCCCAAGTACTGGGATTACAAGCGTGAACCACTATGCCCAGTTTATTTAGGTATTCTTAAACTTCAATCTCCTCATCTGTAGAACTGTGATTTAACTTGTGCAAAATGCCTAGCCCCTCACCCCAAGCAATGCTAAACAGTGGCTTATTCCTTCCTTCCTTCCTCCCTTTTTCTCTTCCTCCCTTCCTTCCTCCCTCCCTTACTTCTCCTTTCCCTCCTCCCTCCTCCTTCCTTTCTCCCTCTTCCCTCCCCCTTCCTCCCTCTTCCCTTCCCCCTTCCGCCCTCCTTCCCCCCTTCCTTCCTCCTTCCCTCCTTTCCTTCATTCCTTCCTTCCTGAAAGTCACTTTTCTTTTATATTATGCCAACCTTTAACTTTGCTGTCCCTGAGTCTGACCATAAAAATAAATTAAAGAATAAATTATGGGAATAAAATTGAAGATTGAAAATGGATCTCTATGATTCCAGAGGTCTTAATTTTTAACACTTCTTTCAAATAGTCCCCAAAATCTGTTAGAAACGTACACTCTTCTAACTACATTCCGTGTGAAAGTGAAAGGAACTCAGAACCTCAGGGTTTTACATTCCTGGAAAATCTAGCTAAGTACATACAATAATGCAACACAAACTGAGTGTAGAATCATATACTTTTTGTTCTTAAATGTGCTCTAGAAGTCATTTAATATAAACCCTTTGTTTTTAGATGGAGAAACTGAAGATACTTTTGATGTACTCAAAGTCATGAGTAAGTCTGAGCTTTAGAACTTCAAGTAATTTCTGAGAACTCCAAGTCTAGGACTCCTTTTAGCTCTGCCACACTGCTCTGAAGAACCCATTATTTAAAATTGAAAAAGGCAGTAATTTATTGAAAAATGTTGCATCCCTTTAGGTAGCACTAAGAACAATTCTCTCTCTCTTCCTCTCCTTCTCTCCATCCACACACACAATCATGTGCCACATGATGATATTTCAGTTAACAGTGGACCACACATATCACAGCATGTGCCATAGAGTCTAAGTTTGTGGTAGGCTACACCTTCTAGGTCTGTGTAAGTATATTTTGTAATGTTTACACAATGACAAAATCACGTACAGACACATTTCTCAGAGCATATCCCTGCTATTCGGTGATGCATGAATGTATATATTTAGTATAAGAGGGATTATTATGATGTGCATTTTCAGTGTGTTAATTAAGGCACTAGAGATCAAGCTCCTTGCTCAAAGTCCCACATAGCTTTAATGGTATATATTATTATTTAGGGCCTTGAGCAAATTATTTGACCTTTAGTGCTCCATTTTATTCATTATTAATGTAAGATCTTAATAATCCCTACCCTATAGAACACCTGGGAGCTTTCACTAAGGTTACTATCCTTAGAAATGCAACTTATTTCAGATATACTATGGAAAAATGGCTTTTGTGGGTTCCTCTGTGAAAAGAACCATTCTTTATATTATCCTTGGGGAGAAGGAACCCTTGGAAAATATGTTCTGAGTTTCTAACTACTGAATTATAAACATTTCTAGAAAATATTCTGTTTATGAGGTGAGAATTGTTAGTAATTAAATATAAAACAAACACTATAACATTACAAGCAAATTATTTGGATGAGTTAAACATGACATAAATCATATCTACTACTGGCAATAATTGCTTTTTTGCTATAGTATGAAGTATCTATATTGGAAATAATCAATGACATCACTGGTTTGATTCTGATGTTCCCCTCCCCAATCCCTTTCCCTGCAAACTATATGGATTTCTGTCTTTGACCTTCTTGCATATTTGTCAGAGAATTCTTTTTGGCCTGGAAATGAGTTATTTCCCACTCTATCTTGTAAGGTGGCTTTGTTATTTTATTACTTTTCTTCAAACAACAGAAGTAAATAATATCAAGTAGACACATGCAACCATTTAATGGAGAATAAGGAATTTAAGTTAAATGTTTTTAAGAATTTGGAGAAATCTGAAGCAGATTAGGCTACCAAAAGAAATGCAAGACTTTCATGTATATATTCCTTAATAAGTGTAGAGTTTTGGGAAACTTCCATTAACATTGCAAAACTATTAAATATACTTCTTCTCTTAGAATAAGTGTTCTTTATATACAAAAGTTTCTTTAAACTTATCTAGAAATGTTTAGGATCTCTCTTACTTTCTCCCTTCTTTATATAAAATTGCTCTGGTTTTTCTTGTCTTAAGCTCCTCCTCAAAGTTTTAGTGTTTTTTCTAGCTATTTCTTAAGTTCCTAACTATGTAATTGAATGATGGAGACAGCCTCTGGTTCCACTACTTCAACAACCCTCCTTTCCCAAACTCCTTGTGATTGTGGCTGTAACCTGCCTTCTCTGTCCTAAATCTCCTTGTCCTGTAGGCACTACTGAGCTCTCTGGTCCCTCAACTCCTTTGCCTGGGCACTCCTCCATCTCCTGATTTCTTTAATTTAACTTTTCTTGCCCTTCTTCCATCTCTCCATTCATACTTCTGTCTCTTTACCCAGTCCCTCTCCACTTTTCTGTTTCATAAACACATCAATGGCAAGTCTAGTCCTTCCTTCCTTCCTTCCTTCCTTCCTTCCTTCCTTCCTTCCTTCCTTCCTTCCTTCCCTCCCTCCCTCCTTCCCACCTTCCCTCTGTCCTTTCTTTCTTATACTGGAGATTGAACCCAAGGGCATTCTATGTCTAAGCTATCCCCAGGTCTTTTTATTGTATATTTTGGAACACAGTCTCACTAAGTTGCTCAAACCTGTGATCCTCCTGTCTCAGCCTCCCAAGTACAGGGACTACAGGCATGCAACATCATGTCTGGATAATTTTTCTTAATGTTCTCTTTTTGGCATATCTCATCTATTCTTAGGATTTAAAATTTAATTATAGAAAATAATTTCCACTAAATATCTAATCCTATCTCTCTCAAAGGTTCCATTTTCCAATTGCTTGCCTAGAATTTCTGCTTGATTAGTCTGCCATCAACGCAAAGTTAGTGTGTCTGGAATGAAACAGCTTTTTCCTCTTGACTTCCCTATATATTTTAGTGACTCCAAAATTCGCACTTTGCAAAGCCTTAAACTTGACAGAAGTACTTTCATTCTGTCTGCTTTCTCAAGCCCCATATCCCTTCAGTCTTGCAGTTTCTATCAGTTGTCTCTTCACAATATCACTGACATGTAAGCTTTCTTTTTCTTCTGCAAGCTATTCTACTCTAGATCCTTATTAGATAACATTTGTCTTATTGAAGCAACCTTTTAGTTGATATCCTCCATCCCATCTTTCACTTAATTCTTATTCCTTCTGCACACTCAAGGCAAACTCTTGTTTCTAAAATACCTCTTCTATACCATTATAAACAAAAATTTAGCTGACTTCTAGTTGGAAAAATATCTCTTCAGTCACTCATTAAAACTCTTTCCCAGTGTAAAAGCTGTCTACCATCCTATTCTTATTTTTCTTCTTAAAAGAACTCACTGCTCTAGGGTTCTTGGATCAGTCACCACTTTTAGGAACTGCTGATGGCTTTCTGGAGACTTTCCCAGACACTGCTTATACTGCTCACACCAGCTTAGCCCATGAGATGGAGCCCAGTTCTCACAGCTTCTGCAAAGCCTTCTTAGACCACCCTGGCAACAAGGAGTCTTTCTCTCTATAAACTTTGATAACATTTATTCTGAACAATTCCTTTTGCAAGAGTCATACACTGGCGAGACAGCCTATCTCATTAGTACCTTGAATTGCATTTCTAAATACATTTAGAAATGTATTCTCAGGATTAATCTATTTTAAATTTTACTGCAGATGTATCTATTTCTATTCAACCAATTAGAATAAAACATCCAAAAGACAAGGACCACATTCATTCATTCATTCAATTTTATATGTGTGTGTATGAAATTTTTTAGAGATATGGAGTTAAATCAAACATGATCCTGTTTACACACAGTGTCACTGGCGGAACAGATTAGTAGATAAACAATTACTCAAGATTATTTTAAATGTTATGATAGAAGTATGGTTAGGAGATAGAGTTAGGAGAAAGGGAGAGGTGACCAACACTGAGAGTCTTTAGGAAATGCCAGTATGATGGCTGAATCTCAAAGGGTTTTAACAGAAGGCAATATTTAAGTCTTTCTAATGTGCCATGCTCCATTCTCATAAAGTGCTGTGAGTGTTCCAAAGAAAGAGAAGACCCCTTTGGGGTTAGAAAGACATCATAATAAAACTAACATTTGATATACATTTAATATTCACACAGAATACTTAACATTTTGAGTCCTTTTTAGGATCAACGTAAGCTGTACACTTTGGCTCAAGGATAATTATTACTGGAGTGATGAAAATTAAAACTAAAAATGATAGAATTTTAGATAACATGAATTTGATTCATTTTGTTTTCCTATTGCTATCTAAAGAATTTCTTATTTATGCATTCCTTCTACAAAAAACTATTAATAAAACCCTGTGCATGCTATTTGAATTCCATGTTGGAGAAAATATTACTTTACTTTGGGTTTTTGAATTCATAGATTGTGAACTATACCCGGTGGCTCCAACTTTACATAGTTATTATGAAACAATCTTAAGGTGATCAATTGATTTTTTAAACTATCCTTGGATATAGAAAGTTCTTTCCAACAATTTTCATTTGTTTGTTTTTGTTTTATTCCTGGTACTGGAGATCAAACCCACAGCCTCCTATATGCTAGATAAGTACTCTACCCCTGAGCTACATGCACAGTCTATCTCCAATAGTTTTTTAAAATGGAAGAGATATAGGATGATTAGAAGCAGAACTGTTTAAAGGCAAGAATAGACAGGCACTATAACTGCTCATGATTTTAAAAATCAATAACTCTGGCCATAAAATTTTGTTTTCTCATGTATAATAAATTTAAAGACAAAACAGCAATAAAATTAAAAATATTTTCATTGTTCACCACTTAAATATAGCCCAAAAAGTATTTTATTAAATAAGGTAAACTTTAACTTTGAGGCAAAATCTATATAATATAGAAAGAATAAATAAATGTCTGAATTCTGTTTGTACGGTTAACAGATAAACTGTAAAGTTGTAGTTATTTCACTTATTTTTCAATCATTGTGATTTCTTGGATATTTCTTTTAATGGCAAAGGAAATTATTGATCCCGAAGCACTAGCTATATTACATGTGATATTTCAGCTAAATTACATGTATTTTTTAAGTGACTTTCCTGATGGTTGCCTTACAAGATCTTGGCACTTCATTTATTTTCCCTTTAATTTGCACTGTTTTCATCAGTCGCTATAATAACTGTGATATATGTGAACCTCACATTTTTCTCTTTAAAAAATCACTTTACTTTCCTAAACCAAAACCAATTTAAGCTACTGCCTGTGGCATTTGCATGAAGAATCAATGTGCTACTTGCTATGTAGTTAAATGTTCAAAGTCAAGTCTTGTCTTAATCAGTCCAGTGTATGTTCTTTGAGCTGAACCTGATAAAAAATGTACACTATGAAATTTCAGCTCCATTAAGGTTTTATATGCTCCAGGTGTAATTGAGAAGCTAAATAAAAGTCCCCAAACCACAGATTTTGTTATTACCAGTGACAAAAGAGATAAAAGGAAAAAGAATGTTTAGGAACTTTTAGAATATGCATTTATATTTGAATTTTGACTAAAAACTTATAGTAAGCCAATATTTTTTTTCAGAGTGGAATGAAATACACACCTTTAGAAAGGGGACTAAGGTAGAATGTAACAAATCAGAGGGTCTTTGAGGTCAAACTGACATATGTTTGTATCTTATTCCAGCCTTTTATTGGTTCTGTGACCCTGTCCGGGTTATTTTATTATTTTATTTTTTGGTACTTGGGATTGAACCCAATGTCTTTCTACCTCTGAGTTACACCTCCAGCCCTTCTAATTTTTTTATTTTGAAACAGCGTCTCACTAAGATGCTGAGGCTAGCCTTGAACCTGTGATCCTCCTGTCTCTGCCTCCCAGGTACTGGGATTATAGGCATGCACCACCATGCGCTGCTCCCATGTTACTTTATATTCATCTACAAGTGATATTAATATTTTCTATAATTCAGAGAATATGTAAAATATCTGGCAATAGAAATAGCGTCAGAAAGATTTCTATCAAGGATGTTATTATTCAGGCAAATGTTAGCAGTGACAAAATATTACATTCAGAATCCTTTGCTTTGAGAATTTGGTGCAGGATCTTGGGCTGTGGAATTATTATTCCTCTGGTTACACAGCACTTTAGAATTGGAATGCCATCTTTCTTCTCTTAACATGGACACCACTACTATCAGGACTAGCTGGGAGTAAAGAGGAGAACAAGTCCCTAATTATTTTAATCATGCATAAAGAATTAAAAATGAAACCACATTAATGTATTAACCCTTTAGAAGCATAATACATAAAGTAGATAGAACATTTTTGAAATGTTGTTGACTCAATTGGCTGGATATTTTGTATATGTAACTTTCACTGAAAAAAGGAAGAGAGATATTAGTGTAGATAGAGAAATGGTTCTATTATGAAAAATGTTCCCCCTTCTGTGTATCCTGATTTTCAAGTACGTAACCCAAAGGAAAACAATGTCCAGGTTTTAAAGGTGGCAATATATGCATTTCTGTTAAATTGTATAATTGCAATGGTTGAGCACAGTTTTTCCTGTGAGCTGAGACAGGAAACATACAGTGTCACAAACCCTTGAATGGCACCGGTCAGAAAGCCTGGATGCAGAATCAAAGACTATTAACTCAGGTGACTGTGGTTCCAACACTGTCAGAGACTCACGCTTGGCCTTGCACTCACTCTTACTAATTGTGTGTCATATGGCAAGTTACATTTCTCCATGAATACCTCTTCACCTGTGAAGTGAAATATTTCCTTCACCTTCTTGGTTTGTTGTGGAGATTAAATGTGATTATAGATAATTAAATATGAAGAAACCTTGAGTTATCAGCAGGTATCAGCAGGTGTCCAGATCTTCTATTTCAGTCTCTTTAAATCTGGTTGGCTACACTTTGGGGGGGGGCAGAGAATTTGTTGTTGACAACAGAGACACAAAGAGAAATAACTGTTTAGAAGTTTCCAGAATGTGTATATAGGTTTGAATTTTCATTATAACTCCTACAATAAGCAAGTCTTCCTTCCTTCCTTCCTTCCTTCCTTCCTTCCTTCCTTCCTTCCTTCCTTCCTTCTTTTTTTCTATGTGGATAGTATGGTGATTGAACCCAGGGGTGTTCTACCTCTAAGCTACACTCCCAGCACTATTTTATTTTTTATTTTAAAACAGGGTCCCTCTAAGTTATTAAGAATAGCACTAAGTTGCTGCGGCTGGCCTCAAACCTGCAATCTTCCTGTCTCAGACTTGCGAGTACTCGGATTACAGGCATGTGTCACCCCTCCCAGCTAGCAAGCATTATTTCTAAGAATGAAATGGGACTGGGGTAGAATGTGGTGGACATGAGGGACTCTGGGATGAGAGTAACATGGGATTGAATCTTAGCCTGCTTCATTTCTCTCATCTCTAAAAGATACTGATAGTTCCGGCAATTCAGGAGTATTGTCAAGAGAACTTCCATTTCTGATCTACTATGTTTTGCTCTCTATCTTCCAAGACTGTGTCTCATTCATGTGATAGAAAGGACCTGAGGTGAGTGAGAATACACACCAGTCATGGGTCTGAAGAGATAATCATAAAAGCCTAGTTGTGCAGTTAGTTCTTACACATCATACCATTAGGCCATCCATGTTGTCCTTTGACCTTCTTCCAGGAAGCTCTAGATATCTGCTGTTAGAATTAATGGAACTCATCCCTTTTCTAATTTTAATATGTTCCCAGCTGAGCAGATAGACTATATTCTGATACCTCGTAGGAAGTATCTGTGATTGCCAGGAGCAAGATGGAAAACCTGGGGGCTGAGGGAGCCCTGGTGGAATTCTAATGAGGTTCCTACTGCATCTCTCAGACTTTTAGACCCAGTAATAAGAGCTCATTTATTTAAATTGTGGAGCTTTAACAAGTCTGAAGCCACCGATGTAAATCAGCATTTGCACCTTCAGGATTGACTTCAGATTTGAAGATTCAGTATAGCAACTTGAGAAAACCCACCAAATGCATATGCAGATGGTTTATACTGAATGAAGAGACACATTTCTACAGACTTGGTCCTTTTGATTAAAGAATTCCCATAAATTTAGAAAAGAAAGTATAAACCACAGCAGATATGCCACCTACTCTGGAGGGTACCGTCATTCTCCACGAATCATCCCATTTATTTATATTATAATTGGCACTTAAATTTTCATCATATTGCGACCGATTGGTTAGAGAAAAAGAAAGTAATGCACTTCAGAAATACTTTACGGGATGGGGGTGAAGCTTAGTGGTAAAGTGCTTACCCAGCATGTGTGAGGCCCTGGGTTCGATGCCCAGCACTGGGGAAAAAAGTACTTGTCCTATTCACCTAATTAAAAACAACAATCACAATTTTTCCCTCTCAGGTTTGATACTTTATAGCAGAGGCTTCATACCCATCATTTATTTTTTTAATTGAGGATTATTTTTCTGAAATAGTAGACTATATCCTTTGTTTCCCAAGGAGATAGTTTATATTTATATTTTGATATTATTGACAGGTATTAGAAAACCATGGATTTATATGTTATTGCCTATAGGGGGTATCAGCTGGTTTATTTCTTGTTTATAAAGATGATCTATTAATTCACTTTCTAATCCTAAATGGAACCCATAATTTCCTTCATGCTTTTTCTCCTGGCTGAAAATCATAATTAGTTTTCACTCTAGAGTATTGCAGAGTGACAATAATCTTGAGAACACATGGATCATTCCAATCTCATAAGTAATAGTATTACTCAACTTTATTACCCAAATTTAAAAGATTTAAAAATTAAACAGAAATAAGTTCTGTATTTAATGGGGATTAAATTGCTTTAATAGTTGAGGGAATTGTATCTATGATCTAGAGTGAAAATGAGCTTCAGGTTTTTGCTGTTTTCTGCTATCACTGACCTAATATGCTTTTAAAAAAGAGGCTGATATTGTGGTTACACATGGCCCTCACTTAAGGTACATTTGTTAAAATAATAAAAAAATGAGGAATGAATGAATGAATGAATGAATGAATATGATATGATATGCCATTCCAAGTTCTGTGAAACTTCTAGAATCTTGGATATCATTTCTGTACAACAATTAAAGTTTCAAAAAACTTATGAAACTTTGGTACCTAGTTTGAATGGAGGAAGATCATGAGGTATCTTTTAAATAAACCATTGGATTAACACTCATGTATCAGAGTTTACAAAAGAGAATTTAAGTTACTTGATATGTTAAAAATTATACTAAATATATGCCAGATGTGTGACCTACACCTGTAATTCCAGTACTTAGGAGGCTGAGACAGGAGAATTGCAGGTTTGAAGCAAGATTCTGTTTCAGAATAAATAAAAAAGACAGGGGGTGTAGCTAGGAAGTAGAATGCCCCTGGGTTCAATCTCCAGTACCCAAAACAACAACAATAAACAGTTACATTAAATATAAATTGTACATTGTGTCAATATTTTCTTAGCCTGCAAACCTGTGCTTTTCCTTGATAGCCAAGTCTGAATTTAGATTGACTTCCTTGACAAGAAAGCACACTGCAGGATAAAATATAGGAGTCAGAGAGTCACACTGTGTTTGCACCTTTGTTCTTAGTAATGCAACATTGAGCTAGTTGTTCTCTCTTGCTCAGAGCTGTGCTTGTAGCTGTGCCTAGCTGGCAAAGTGACTGGCACATCAATAGTAGAAATCAATGCAGTGCTTGTTACTATTATTATTAAGGGGTGTATTAAGATAATTACCCTCAGGGCATACATTCAATGAGGAGTTGTACCTTATGTGATATCATTATGAATACATTTGAATTCCTTTATTAATTATAAAGTATAGTAAATTATTTTCACAAGCTTGTACATAGATGAAGCAGCCCAGATTGATGTGACATTTCTAAAATCTTCCATTTCCAAACTTAAATTTTTATTAGGTCCTCATCAGAATGAGCACTATATGATAGTTTAGAAAAAGGGGACATCCTGAATGCCCTGTGAGATTTAATATATTTATTATATAAAAGAATTATGAGAACTCCTAGTCTGTAGTTTTGCCTTTACTTGTTGAGATGATTTCCATGAGAAATAAGTAACCACTCTCCCTTTTGTAGTCCAGCACAAAGTTGTATTTTGTTGTAAAAAATGCAAATGGGTTAAGATTTTGAGCTAAATTTGCTTAGTTTTATATTTCTACACATATAATATCACAACACACAAACACACACACATATAATATCACTATAGGTTGAACATCTTTAATCTAAAAATTCTATATCTGAAATTCTTCAAAATCTAAAAAATATTTTGAGCACTAACATCATACCACAAGTGACATTTTCTAGTTCGTCAATATCTATAAACTTTGTTTCATGACAAAAAATTTTAAAATATTATATAAAATTAACTTTAGGCTATGTGTACAACATATATATAAAACATAAATAAATTTCATGTTTAGATTTGGGAACCATCCCCAAGACATATCATTCTGTATAAACAAATATTCAAAAACCTGAAAAAAATCTGAAATCTGAAACACTTCTGGTTCTATTCTAAACATTCAAATAAAAGATATTTAACCTGTATTTATTTGTGTTAATGTGGATATATAACTCAATCTACATTATTTATATGTGTTAATGTATGTGTAGACATTATATATATTATATATACATGTGTGCCATAAGTATATACGCAAACATACATGTATTGTATATGTGTTTATAATCGCCTATGTAAAAGACAAGGTGAAATAACTGAATTGACAATCAAATTTATATATAGTGTTTCCTTACATATACATATTTTATCCTTTTACTAAATACACTTTAATTGGTGCATTGTAATTATACATCATAAAGCATTTTCCTTATATTAAAGGATACTGTGAACTTGTTACTTTTAGAGCACTCTTTTCCTTTTGAGGCAGAGGCCTCTGAATCTAGCAATGGAATGAGGAAGTTACTAGATCATAAGTCAACAGCTCTGACGGGATCATCACTGCCTGTCATGTCTTGGTTCATGCCTGTTTTCAAGCTTGGTTCACGCATTTTCTTTGAATTCCTTGATGTAACTAATGTCCTTCAAATAAATTCCTTTTCTCTTTCAGTTTCTATTATTTGTAACTGAGATTGGTGTCTGGAAAGATACCACCTTCCATCCCACCCTTTTATTTTCATAAAATTATACTTTCTTTTTAAAAATGTACTCTTATCAGTGTATTGTAATCACACATCACAATGAAGTTCAGAGTGGTAGGGACATACATGTATACAGCACTTGGTGAGCTTCCTTCTGGACCCCCCCACGCCCTCCCCTTCCCAGTGCATGATATCACGATTGGCGCTGATAATTTTGTCTATTTACATAGCATCGATTGGAGTGTTTCCTTCATCAGTTCTACCCCCCCCAACCTCCTCTAGACCCCCTCCATCACTCTACTGGGGTTTCTCCTCCTTTGTCTGGAGTCCCACTTGTATCCCAATTTCTTCCTAGATTCCACATATGAGAGAAAGCACATGACCCTTTACTTTCTGTGACTGGCTAATCTCACTTAACATAATATTCTCTAGTTTCATCCAATTTCCTGAAAATGGCATAGTTTTGTCCTTTATGGCTAAACAAAATTCCATTGTGTGTATAGCCCACAATTTTGTAATCCATTAATCTGTTGATAGACACCTGGGCTGGTTCCATAATTTAGCTATTGTGAATTGTGCTGCTATAAACATGGATATTCATGTATCACTGTAATAATCTGACTTCAAGTCCTTTGGAAAGATACCCAGGAACGGTATAGTTGGATCATATGGTGGTTCCATTCCCAGTCTCCTGAGATACCTCCACATTGATCTCCATAGCAGCTGCATTACTTTGCAATCCCACCAACAGCGTATAAGAGTTCCTATTCCCCCCCCCATCCTTGCCAGCA
The DNA here is from genome assembly GCA_004027185.1 of Glis glis. Taxonomy (NCBI): domain Eukaryota; kingdom Metazoa; phylum Chordata; class Mammalia; order Rodentia; family Gliridae; genus Glis; species Glis glis. The sequence continues at coordinate 40,906 of PVJS01008433.1, forward strand.
TTTATTATTGTTTTTATTCTTGTTGACTGACATTCTAATTTTGTTTAGATGGAATCTCAATGTTGTTTTGATTTGCAGCTCCCCAATTGCTAATGATATTGAATATTTTTTTCATGTATTTGTCGATCATTTGTATTTCTTCTTTTGTAAAGTGTCTATTTAGTTCAAATACTCATTTATTGATTAGTTTTTTTTAGTGTTTTTTAAGTTATTTGTATATTATAGATATTAGTCCTCTATCAGAAGAGTAACTGACAAAGATCTCCCATTCTGTAGGTTCTCTCTTTAGATTCTTAATAGTTTCCTTTGCTGCACAGAAATTCTTAATTAAATTATAGTTTCAATTTGTGTTTTAAAATAATGTCAAATTTTAAATGTTTTTCTACCACATTCTGAAACTTTGTTTTATGTGAAGGCATTTTATCCTTTTTTCTTTTTTTTCTTAAAAACTACTCATATCTGAGCTGGGCGTGGTGGTGCACGCTTGTAATCCCAGTACTTGGGAGGCTGGGACCAGAGGATCGGGTTTCACGGCCAGCCCCAGCTACTTAGTGAGGCCCTCTGCAACTTCGTGGGACCCTGTTTCAAAATAAAGTATAAAAAATAGGACCAGGGGTGTAGCTCGGAGGTAAAATGCCCCTGGATTCAATCCCCAGTACCGCAAAAAAAAAAAAAAAAACAACTACTCATATCTATAATGAAGAAAAAAATCATTATTGTAACCATGAACTCAAATGCTTAATTTGAGTTTTGTCTTTTATTGTTTGCTCAAAACAGTAAAAAGGCTGTTACAAAATACTGATACCTTACAAGTTTTGAAGTATGCTGTATGTGTAGATTGGACGATATAGCTATGATATACTGCAGGTCCTTAAAGAGGGAAAATCCTTTTCCGCAACCTTTGAATCTGGGCTGGATGTGTGACCTGTTTTGACTAAGGGCATGTGGTAAGAATGTCATTGTGTCAATTCAGAGTCTTGACGAAGTGACCTTGCAGCTTCTCCCATTTCTGTCTTGGGCCACTGTTCTCTGACACCACATAAAGAATCCACCTTGTCCTAACAAAGGACATGGAGGGACATGAAGGTGCCCCAGCTGCTAACCAGCAAAACAGCAGGCTGTGGGCCTTCCAGCCCACCTGATCTCACAGCTGAACACAGCAACAAGGGTGAAACCAAGCAACAGCAGCAGAAGACCTACTCTGTAGCCCACAGAATTAGGAGGAGTAGAAATTTTTGTTGTTTGTAGTCACTAAATTTTGGGATGGTTTGCTATGTAGGAATAGCTAACTGGAAAACTGTCAATCTTAATACAAACATAATGAAATCTCAGTTTTAAAATACCAGGGTACAATGAGTGACCCTAGATTATCACATTTCTTGCTCATTGGCAAGGTGATAGCATTTGTGTAGTCTTGCCTTCATCCAGAGATTACAAATTTACTGAACTTTTGATACCTGTATATTGCCATGGGTTAACTTGATACATACTGTTTTCTTCATCCACTCTTAATAGTGCTGCAAGACATACACTTACAAATGAAATATTTAAAATAATTTCATGTAAACTATGCATGGGGGTGCATGCCTGTAGTCCCAGTACCTGAGAGACAGACAGAAGGATCACAGGTTCGAGACCAGCCTTAGCAACTTAGTGAGAATCTCAGCAATTTAATGAGAACCTGTTTCAAAATAAAGGGCTGGAGGTATAGCTCAATGATAGAATGTCCCTGGATTCAATTCCCAGTACCACAAAAAAATTCATGTTATTAATAAATTGATATTTAAGACAATTAAAAACTATATATTTTCACCGGGCGTGGTGGTGCACGCTTGTAATCCCAGTACTTTGGGAGGCAGAGACTGGAGGATCTGGGTTCCCGGCCAGCCTCAGCTCTCTCTCTCTCTACTTAGTGAGGCCCGCCACAACTTCGTGAGACCCGGTTTCAAAATAAAGTATAAAAAATAGGGCTGGGGGTGTAGCACGGAGGTGGAACGCCCCTGGGTTCAATCCCTGGTACCGCAAAAAAAAAAAAAAAACTATATATTTTCTTTTGATATTTGGGAGCCATTTGGGAGATCTCTTGAGATAATTGGATACAATAGAATGACCAGAAACCTAGATTTGAACTAAACAAATTTCCCATTAAGAAAAGAATTAGACCTTTGAATCTAAAACAGAGACATTTGATTTATAATGTGGGATCTTGGAGGGTTCTGGCATTTAAAAAATTAGTTTAAGCCTAAATGAATAAAAATCACCTTGAATTTATAGAAGAATATCTATAAGCTTGTATTAAGTCTCACTTATTATACATACAGTTTAAATGACTTGTAATAAATTCATAATAAAATATGGGAGGTAAAAATTTTGAGGGGCAAATGGGCTACAACCATAAGACTCAGTATTATATTTGAACTTCCTAACTAGTAAAGTTTCAGAGTTTCCTGCAGAAAGATGTTTAGTTGTCTTCCAGAAGAATTTCAACTGGGTTGGTACATTGATGGAACATGAGCTCTAATCAGGTATTGGGCTCTTGTCACCAAAGGAATAAAAATATAGCCCTTTATTTTAGCATTGTCAAAAAAGGAGACTGATGACAACAGGAAACAAGGTTGCAGGAGACAAAAGGATGCTCTGTGTTGAGAAAGCAGAGAAATGGTCAGGAGAGTGAGTGTACCAAGGACCAATGCCACAAGCATGTCATTCTTGCATCACCTGACAGAGCCAGCAGCAAGCATTTTGCAGTGGGAAGGTGAGCAAGCATTCAGAGAAATCAATGGCAAGACATTCTGAATGAGTAATCACATATGCAGACCCTGCATATAATCTTCAAAGATTCATAAGGGTTTCTGGCAGAAGGACTCAAGTCTCCCAGTAAAGGGTACACTGGGGCCAGAAAACTGCAGGCCCCCCAGAAATTGATGAGGGAAACATCAGAAGTAGAGAAATCTAGATCACACTGTAGCAAGAATATATTTCATTTTTTAGAGTGTTAATGTTTTTACCTGTTCCTTCATTAGGAAAAGCTGATTCTTGATCTATGGACCTCATTCTATAGTATTTATAGTTTATTAGATGGGTATGGATGCTTAATATGGGACTTTTCTTCTAATGTCAATGATCAGTCATTTTTATTATTTCCTTTTGTTGTCTTTTTAAAACTATATCCCAGGCTAGGGGAATTTTACAAATGTATTAATGTCCTGTAACTACTAAAACAAATAATTATAAACTTACTGCTTAAAACAACACAAAATATTATCTCAGTTTGAGAAGTCAGAAGTCCAAAAAGGGTTTCATTTGGCTAAAAACAAGCTATCATCAGAACTATACATTCCTTCTGAAGTCTTAGAGAAGAAACCTGTTTCCTTGCCTTTTCCAGCTTCTAAAAGGTGCCTGTATTCCTTGGCTTGTGGTCTCCATCCATTTTCAATGCCAGTATAGTCTCTCTCCTTTTCTCCTGCCCCCAACACACACACACACACACACACACACACACACACACACACACACACACACATCTGCTCCACCTTTACTTCTTCTTCTCACTAAACCTCTTGCATTTCTCTTTTATGGACTCTTGTGATTACATTGGGCCCACTTGGATAATCTGAGATGATTCCCGCATCTCAGTACCCATAGTAGTTTAATGATGTCTGCAAAGTCATTAGCCAGGTAAGGTGACATATTCACAGGTTCCTGGGATTAGGATATGGACATCTTGATGAGGGTGTAGGAGTACATTATTGTGCCTACTGCACAAGTTATCGAACACTATTTGTTTGAAGTTAGAACCTACCTGACCTTTAAAATTCTGATTCTGATGCTCACCATGAGCAAGCTTAGATAGGAACTACTTTTTGGAGAATGTTCTACTAGCAGTTCTGACCTCATTCTGGGTGAATTACACCAAAGAGAGAGCAGTAGTGTGCATATGTGTGTTTGTGTGCGTGCACACCCACATGTGTGTAGATGGGCATGGGAAATATTTCAGACTAATAGCCAGTGGTGATAAGATGTACTAAAACCAGCAGCTGGGCATGGTGATATGTGCCTGTAATCCCAGTACTTGGGAGGCTCAGACAGGAGGATCTCAGGTTTGACAGCCTCAGCAACATAGAAAGACTCTCAATAATCTTGTGAGACCCTGTTTCAAAACAAAAAATATAAAATAAAAAGGGCTGGGATATAGTTTGGTGGTAGAATCCCTCTGGGGTTCAGTCATTAGACACACACACAAAGAAGTACTAAAACTACATAGACAAACTTCATGTCCGTTTAAACATAAATAACTCTATGTTTGTTTAAAATTATTTTTCTTAAGAAACATTTTTATGCATAATGGTCAACTCAGAACACATTAAATGTTAATGGCCCTGATTTTATTGTAGGCAAAGTGAAAATAGCTTCATCAAGTTTTATAAGTAGAGGAATGCATATTCTAGCAAGTCATATCGTTTAGAAGAATGCCATTGAGAATTTTGGCCTAGCTTTTAAGCTGCTATAATATTAACATAGGAAATTGTTTGAGAGGTAGCAATTTGAAGGTAATTGCTTATATTTTTGTCTTAAAATGAGGTCCCTGGTTATAAATGCCAAAATTAAGTAGGCCTTGGTTTGTAGTTCTCTAATTTAGCAAAATTGCAGATTTAATATAGCCAAACAGTGCCACCAGCAGAAAGTTAAGTTTTTATACACAAGTGTCCTACTATAGACTTGTCACAATTTGGTACTAGTTACTATTATTTCAGCTTGAGCTGGGATTATGGAGAAATCTAATAGCAGTTTTTTAAAACAATTTTTTTGTGGTACTAGGGATTGAACCCAGGGGGCATTCTACCTCCGGGCGACACCCCCAGCCATTCTTATTTTTTCTTATTTTGAAATAGGGTCTTGCTAGTTGCTAAGGCTGGCCTTGAATCTGCAGTTCTCCTGTCTCAGCCTCTCAAACACTGGAATTACAGGCATGCGCCACCATGCTGGGCTAGAAATAGTAATTATATGAGAATAATGCATGAGAACATGGGCACCATGATCATATCACTTGAGTTCAAATTCCTCACTCTACGATCTCTTGGTTGTAGGCATTGCACAAGTTACTTCAATACACTGTGCCTCAGTTTTGCCTTTCTTTGTCTCATTGATTGTTTTTCCATTTGCAAAGTACAATTTAATAGGAGCTACTGTATAAGGTTGTTAAAAGAATTATATGAGTTGGCCGGGCGTGGTGGCGCATGCTTGTAATCCCAGTACTTTGGGAGGCGGAGACCGGAGGATCCGGGTTCGCGGCCAGCCTCAGCTCTCTCTCTCTCTACTTAGTGAGACCCTCCGCAACTTTGTGAGACCCGGTTTCAAAATAAAGCATAAAAAAATAGGGCCGGGGGTGTAGCGCGGAGGTAGAACGCCCCTGGGTTCAATCCCCGATACCGCAAAAAAAAAAAAAGAATTATATGAGTTAATGCAAGAAAAGTGCTTAAAACATTACTTAACACATAGAAACTATTCAGTAGATGTTAAATCAATATTAAACCCGTCTATATTTATCAATACTCCAAAGTGTTATATTTGTGATGATGTCATCAAGAGTGTATTGGACCTGTATGCTTAAGCTTTCTTGGCTAGGCATAAAATTATATTGTCGTATATTCAAACAATCTTCCATTTTTTTCTGACAATTATATCCTTTTATTAAATGTCTTCTGTGAATGCTATTATGATGTCTATTCCTTGTCACATTGGGACATTGAAAGAAAAAATACATAATACAATTGGCATAAGAGAGATTTGCTTGAGGGATATTAGCCTTTCCCATCTAACGTGCTTCTGTTGGGCTTCCCTATCTAATTTAATTTGCAGACAGTCATATCCCCCATTTCCACTGCCACTTCTACTATTTACCATTTTAAGGGACAAAACTTTAGTGGCAGCCATTAAATAACCTTCACTAAATGGGAAAAGTGTGCCAGTTCTAATGTCACTTTAAAAACACTATTTGAAATCAATCTGTTTAGCTAGGAAGACTTATTTCAGTCCAGTTTTTGGAAACTCATCTGTTCTCTGTATATCTAGTTAAAAACAAAACAAAACAAAGCAGTCCAGCCTATTTTTGTTTTCTTGGAATGAGACACCACAAGGACACAAAACCTAGCAGAATTTCCTCCAAGCAGCTCCAAATTCTCTCTGATGTTAACTGCAAGGGAGCAGAATACTTGAATGGAAATGATAAATTTAGAAGCTATACAAGTCCAAAATAAGAAAACATCACAGAGCTTCATGGTTGTGAAGCTGAATTGTTTTATATAGATCTGATGGTGCATTTGGCACTGATGCCAGTAAACCACTAAGCATTGATTCTGAGACTTTGGATTAGCAGTTAGCAACTCTCCTTCAAAATACCAACGATTTGGAAATCCAAGTTGCAAAGTGGTAGAAAAGAGTACGAAAGAATATTTTCTTTTTACAAAATGACTGTCATAGCTGGATATAGTGATGCACACCTGCAATTCCATTACTTGGGATGCTGAAACAGGAAGATGGCAGGTTTGAAGCCAGCCTCAGCAACTTAGCCAGGCTCTTAGCAATTTAGAGAGACCCTGTTTCCAAGTAAAGAAATAAAATATGGCTGGGGGTGTAGCTCAAAGGTAGGATGTCCCTGGGTTCAATTCCCAGCACCACACACACACACACACACACACACACACACACACACACACATACACACACACACACGTGATTAAGTATTAATACATATTAATTATACAAATTAATAGGTTTCAAGTGACATTTCCATGCATGCATATTAAACTTTGATCATGCCCCCCTCTTCTCTTTCCTCCCCCCTCCCTTTCTCCACCCCCTTAGAAGGAATATTTTCTTTTTTCTTTTAAAACATTTTTAATTGGTTCATTATAATTGTACCTAACAGTGAGATGTGTAGTGATGGATTCACATATGCACATAATATTATTTGGTCTGTTTCAGAAGGACTATTTTCAATTGATGCTTAGTCACAATGGCTAGAAGATATTAAAATAGAATGATGCAATTCTTCTTTCAAAGTATTTTTGTAGCATGCTTGATTTACTAAAACAAACCACTATCTTCTAGAGTTTTGCAAGATGGTTTTAAATTTAAGAGTATTTTAAGAGAAATTCGTATTCATCCTTCAAATTTTTTCCCACATTACTCATCAAAACAATGTTCTCAAGTAGCTAAAGCTATGTTTACATCATCTGCAGGAATTTTGGCTATTGAAAGGAATGAAAGGCTGTCACCAGGGCAACTATCTATATGGGCACAGGGATGCAAGAACAAAATTCTACCTGGATGAAAAAAAATAGTACAAAGACCAATGATAGCATTTTGGTCAAAGAATATTGTCATTATTGGGGAGGGGGTCATCTAAGCAGAGTAAAAAGTACAGGAATATAATAATAACTCTAAATATGGAGATCTTATATTTTAGAAAGTTCTAAGTGCTTTATATATCTATTAACTCAATCTTCACCAGAATCCATTGATGTGGCTTCTAGTTTTATGTAATTTTTCAGATGAAAGAACTGAATCATGGCTTTGCCATCCCAGGGCTGTATAACTTGAGCTGAATTTCAAATCCAGCAACCTGGATTCTTTTAGAACAAATAGAGAAATGGAAAGATATTTTTCTTCTGGATCATTTTATTTTTAATATTACCAAGTCATTTTGTATAATTAAATGTATAGCACTCATTGCTGTTGAAAGATTTTACTCTTCAATTATAACAATATGTTATCAACTTCTTTTATCACCAGGATATTATTTATGCACATGTCTTATTTCTATAGATAAAATGACTGTTAGGCATTTTAAATATTAGTCATTTTTATATCCCTTGCTGTCTGTTTTCCCTAAATCACACATCCCCTGCTTCCATATTGTGGTGAGTTAAATATTTTTGAAGACAACAGGGATTAATGGAAATATGTTTTCTATGGAGAGTTTGAAGTCTAGCATGTGTATTTTAAAAATAGTAAGCATTTTTTGGTTTTAAACTTTATATATTAACTCAAGTTTTTTCAAGGTTAAATACGATATACATTCTCAAATTTATAGTTTAATTTAAATATTTAAATCCCTTAAGCAGTGACATTCAACTTGGTCAAACATATTTTCCACATCATTTGTTATGATAAGTTTACCTGTGTAGGCAAGATATACTTGCAAATATGAAATGAGTACAAAATATCTTCTTTTAGAGAATAAATAAACTGAATATAGAACAGATAACCAAAATATTTAGAATTTTTCTTCCTTGAACAATGCAGATATTTAAATTTAGGCCTTTGTAATTCATTAGATGAATTGTATCAATATAAGAATTCCAGACAAATAAACCCAAAGTCTTCTAATTGGATTCTTTACATGTACTGTATAGTTATTAATTTTTTACTTGATCTAAATTATAATTATTGTTGTTTTAAATATATTTGGGAGTTTTAATTCTTATAAAACTGAATTCTCCTTCCTTCCTCCCTCCCTCCCTTTTTCCCTCCTCCCTCTCTCTCTCTCTCTCTCTCTCTTTCCTTTCCCTCCCTCCCTTCCTCCCTCCCTCCCTTCCTTCCTTCCTTCCTTCCTTCCTTCCTTCCTTCTTTCCTTCCTTCTTGCTTTTTCTTTCTTTCTTTCTTCTGATACTGGGGATTGATCCCAGGGGCATTCCACCTCTGAGCTACACCCCAACCCTATTTTATTATTTGTTTTGAAACAAGGTCTCACTAAGTTGAGGAGGGCCTCACTAAGTTGCTGAGGCTGGCTTTGAACCTGTGATCCTCCTGTCTCAGCCTCCCAAATACTAGAATCACAAGCATGTGCCACGATGCCCAGCTTGATTTCTTTATAGTAGAACATTATAAGAGAATAAAATGATAAGAATCAGATTAGGTCAATAGAGTTCTAAATTCATAAATAGTCTACTTTTTTGGGGAAATTATTTTCAAATCACTTACAATTTCAAATAATTTTACATCCTTTCCAACTATGATTGAATTCAAGAGAGTAGTAGTTATTTAGCTGCTACAAACCAGTTTGGGAAACATTATTTCTCATGTTATGAGATGACTTTTTATAAAGTTGCCAAGCATTGTTGATCGTTTTCTGGCTCCAAAGCAGGAGTTCTTGATTGCCAGCAAACCAATACACAAACACACACACATGCACACAATTTTAAGTAAGAATTTATGCAAGAACTATGAGGGCTTTGAAACTGTCTGAAATGTATCTGAATAATATTGACTTATTTATTTGCATCATTCTTGCTGAAAGGGCTCTGACTTTTGAGATAAGCTGGACCACTCTTTCAAGAGAGCCTTATTATTTCCAGACAGTGTTCCCTTTCCAATGTTTATCTTTCCTGTCTATGTCTTTGATTAAATTCTCAATTCAGGGCTGGGGATGCATCTTGGTCTGTCGGTCTCTCTTTCTTTTTCTTTTTCTTTTGAGGTACTGGGCATCGAACCCAGGGACATTCTACCTGTGAGCTATATCCACAGCCCTATTTTTTTTTTAAATAAGATCTCATTTAGTTGCAGAGGGCCTTGCTAAATTGCTGAGGCTGGCCTCAAACCTGCAATCCTCCTGTCTCAACCTCCCAATTACTGGGATTACAAATGTGTGTCACCAGGCCTGGCTCCTCCCCTGTCTTTTCTGATACTGGCCATGATTAGTGCATGGTAGATGTTTTGTATTTATTGAATGATGAATAAATGAATGAAGAGTTGTCCTTTCATCTCACCTTCCCTAATTTGCTTTCAAATACTACACATAGACTGTTCTATGGAGGTGAGGTCCCAAATCTGACTTATTTGAAGTCATAACAAATAGTAGCAAAGAGATAAAAAAAAATGAGCAAGGATTTTGCCCTTGGCAATGTGATAGTGGTAGTAGAGATTGGGTGTAGAGAGGAGAATTTCAGGTATGGCAGGCACTGAGTCATGAGTTCATAAAAGGGCATGGAGTGTGCAGTTAGGTGAGAAAGTCAGTTGAGCTGTTATTCAGCAGATCTGTGGGGAGAGTGGCAGGAAAGGAAGGTGGATACATAGGTAGGTAGGTAGATTGTTGGAACCAGGTTATCATGGGCCTGAGATACCAAGGGGAGGCTTTTGGACTGCGGCATAAGGCAGTCCATGAAAAGGCAAGGAGAAGATGAAATGAAGAGCATTCTGAAGATGGCAGGAGGCTTCACTTGGGAAAATGCATCAAGTTCCTTATAAAGCATTTTAAAATGAGAACAGTACACACTGTTCCTAATGGATGCCAAGAGATTGTTGCTTGAGCTATTGTGATTCAGGTGCCAGGCAAACTTTTGGATTTGGAAAGCTTTCCTTACAAATCTGAGAATGATGGTTTGACGGAAGCTTTACAAGAGTACATTCCCTGCTGGGATGTTGGTGCATGCCTGTAATTACAGAACTTGGAAGGCTAAAACAGGAGGATCACAGGTTGGAGGTCAGCCTTAGCTACTTAGGGAGACTCTCGGCAATTTAGTGAGACCCTGTTTCAAAAAATAAAATTAAATAAAATAATAAAATAAAGGGTCAGGGATTTAGCTAGAGGTAAAATGTCTCTGGGTTTGATCTCCAGCATACCCCCCCAACACACAAAAATAGAGTACATTTCCTCACGAGATCATGAGTTTCTGGCAAAACACGTTAATCCAATAAATAAATAAAGGCCATTGAGTAGACTCTGATCAAACTCTTTTCTTTTAATTCTCTTTACTCCCTCACAAAATTGACCTTCCAAATTTGTTTCCTCTTAAAATGCGACCTAGAACATCTTTCATGTAGAATACTTACTGCCGGGTTCCAGCCTCGATGGGTCCAGGGGAATCCCTGAAGGAGGTGTAGGGTCGGCGAGGGAATGAAAAACAGGAGGCTCAGCAGTTCAGTGAAGCTGCAGGCACTGTCTCTGCCCAGCGAGCATCAGACTTTATTTTTATACCTTTTTTTTACATCAGGAAGTCTTAACACTAACAATTTTCTGCTTAGTACATCATGAAAAATATTTTTTACTTAGTACATCATAGGACTCTTTACAGTGCAGTCATTTACCCACAGTTATTAATTAACAACCCATTGTCCAGATGGTCACAACATGTTCCCCACCAGTTACTCAGGTCCCATGCAAATTTGCGTTTCTTCCCACAATGTCAACTTAGCTCTTTTAATCATTTGCATTGTTCTCGGAAATATCACGCTGCAATTATCAGATGACAAACATAACCTTACCTAAAGGCTTTTTTTTTTTTTTTGCGGTACTGGGGATTGAACCCAGGGGCGTTCTACCTCCATGCTACATCCCCGGCCCTATTTTTTATACTTTATTTTTTGAAACCGGGTCTCACGAAGTTGTGGAGGGCCTCATTAAGTAGAGAGAGACAGAGAGAGACAGGGAGAGAAAGAGAGAGAGTGAGAGATGAGAGAGAGAGCTGAGGCTGGCCGCAAACCCGGATCCTCCGGTCTCCGCCTCCCAAAGTACTGGGATTACAAGCGTGCGCCACCACGCCCGGCACCTAAAGGCTTTTGACTACTGCCTTTTATATATTTTTTATATAAGTCTTAACTATTTTTTATATTATGTGGCTACATATATTATACTAATGAATGTCATTTTGTAATAAATATATTGTAAATAAATATACAATAAATGTCATTATGGCTAACTATATCTACTATTAAACTATTTTTATTTATATCTTTCCTATGTAAACTATAACTATACTTATGCTAAAAGTTAAAAGCTATGAATAATATGGTTAACTAGACCTTACACCTATACTTAAACTATATTCTATCTTAATGCCATTTATGCTCATATTCTATACCTTATTTTTTCTTTAGTTGAGCTTTAAGTTTTTCTATATCTTTTTGTGTATTCTTCATGATCTTTTTCCACTACTCTTTTGTTTCTCTGTATTTGGCATTATCTAACCATCATTTATACAAAGTAAGCAGTGCTTGTAATTGATTAATCTTAGATGAAGTGAAAGAAGCACAAAATGTAGAGTTTCTAGCAAGCCTTGTCATAAAGTTTGTGTCTCTAGCTCGGACCCTTTTGCCACCATTCGCCTTGAAGGTAAGCACCTGTGTAACTTAGAGGAGGGTCAGTCACAGGCTGATAGTCACAGGCTTGCTTGCTTGTTTTCCTCAAAGGGGAAACCAGAGCCTCCTACCTATCCAGTAGGCAGGCCTCCCAGAA
>PVJS01008434.1:0-53136 GCA_004027185.1 Glis glis
CCCCCCGCCTGCCCAGTGAGTGTGGACCTGGATTTGTGTGTCAGTGAGGCTCAACCTCCTGTTGTAGACGCAGACCCTCTGAGAGCAGCTTGTTGAGTCACTAGCATGCATAGCACAGCAGTGTTTAATTGGAGCCCAACAAAACAGAACCAGTTAGCTGGACATTGCTTCTGTATCTCCCTGCACGCTTTGTTGTAGCGTGAGGAGCCAGACCGCAGCGGCCGCGGTAACCTGGACACACTTCAGAGCAGTGCCATTCTAGGAGCGGGAAACACGGAGAACAGTTCACCTGTGTTTCTAGACTCTGGTTACTATACCAGAAAAGTTATGGGCATTTTCAGAGTTGAGTAAGATTGGAAGAAAAATGGCTTGTTGGTCCTCACTTAGAATGTCCACTCGACCTGACCCATTAGTTTAGTCTTTGTATTACTCTGTATACGACAGTTACAGACTCTCTTGGAGGGATTCTTCTTTTCAGATTGCAAAATCAAGACACGTTAAAAAAAAAAAAAGCAAGCTCTCCCTAGTAAACTAAGGCTAAGTGTTATACAGACGAGTGGGGAAGGGCTATGTTTGGTTTTGGAGAATTGAATTGTGGGTGCTTTGGCCGTGAGCATCTGCTTCCTCATCGCTCACGGTTCTTGAGCCGGAGGCTGTGGGGTGAGGCTGATGCTCCCTCCAGCTCCTTTCCTCCCGTCTAAGTCTCGTAGCTGAGGTGCGTCAGTGAGAGGAGCATCGGAGGGTTTTTTTTTTTTTTGTGGTGCTGGGGATTGAACCCAGAAGCATGCTACCTCTGAGCTACACCCCAGCCCTATTTTATTTTTATTTTGAAATGGTCTTGCTAGGTTGATAAGGGTCTTATTACTTGCTGAGGCTGGCCATGAACCTGCAATCCTCCTCCTGTCTCAGCCTCCCAAGTACTGGAATTACAGGTGTGCACCACCACGCCCAGCCGATTCCCAAGTTTTGATTGACACTAGGTAAAAACAAGTGTTTTTGGCAGGAGTGGTGGGGCTGGGATAGGGCAGGTTTCTGCAAGTAGGGTACCACCTGTCCTGGCTTCCCTGGGACTGGTGTTTCCAGGGCTCGGGTCTCAGCACTAACGTGGTGAAGTCCCAGGAAAGGGAAGAATTGGTCCCTTCCTTCTGTGGGAAGTTTTCCAGAGCTTTGTAAGACTTTATTTATTTATTTAGTGATATTGGGTATTGAGGCCAGTGGGGTGTGCTACTGAGCTATATCCCCAGCCCCCCTTTTTTTTTAACTTTTTTTTTCAGTACCGGGGATTGAACCCAGGGGCGTTTTACCTCCGAGCTACACCCCCGGCCCAATTTTTTATACTTTATTTTGAAACCAGGTCTCATGAAGTTGCGGAGGGCCTCACTAAGTAGCTGAGGCTGGCCATGAACCCAGATCCTCTGGTCTCTGCCCCCCAAGTACTGGGATTACAAGTGTGCGCCACCACGCCTGGCCTTTTTTTAAGTTTTTGAGACAGGGTCTCCCTAAATTGCCGAGGCTGGCCTCTAACTTGCAGTCCTCCTGTCTCAGCCTCCCAAGTAGCTGGGATTATAGGTGTGCACGGTGCACTGAGCAAGTCTTTTTCTAGACTAAAATATTCCCAAGGTTTTCCCCTCCTCCTTTCTTTGCCTGTTCAATGAAATAAAAATTTGGACTTTTTTTTCCTTTTTTTTGCGATACTAGGGATTGAACCCCAGGAGTGTTCTACCTCTGAGCTATACCCCCAGCCATATTTTATTTTTTATTTTTGAAACAGGGTCTCACTAAGTTGTTGAGGGCCTCACTAAATTGCTGAGGACAGCTGAGTGCTCTCGTAGCCAGTCTCGATAGGCTGAGAGTTCCCCTGACTTGACTCTCTCTCTCCACACTCTTACAGTTCTGCTAGAATATATCAACGGTACCCAGGTGGTGGTATTAAGATGTTAGAACTTAGGGGTTCTAAGAAACCTTAAAGTTAGTATCATGAAAACACCTGCGGAGAGCCTTGAGCGAGCCGTTCCTTCCAGAATGTGTGGCGAGCGTTGCTGGTGCTGATGCTCTGCAGGCATGGCTCGCTCCCACAGGGGCTTGCTTTCACCTGCTGCTGTGCTGAGGGTCGCCCTGCAGACAGGTGATCAGCACGGAGATCCCGGGCACCATCAGTATTACCCGGTGCTGGGGAAACACTCGGCTCATCTCCAGCTGGCTGACATCTCCAGCTGGTGACAAGGTGTTTCTGGCAACTCCAGTCCTCCTGCCCGACCTGCTTTCCTTTGTTCCCTGGTACCCATCACCTTACAACATACCATGCCATTTACTTTTTTTTGGTACTGGGGATTGAACGCAGGGGCATTCTACCTCCGAGCTACACCCGCAGCCCTATTTGATTTTTATTTTGAAACAGGGCCTCACTAGGTTGATGAGAGTCTCACTATTTGCTGAGGCTGTCCTTGAACCTGCGATGGACAAGTACTGGCATTACAGGAGTGCGCCACCATGCCTGACGGCCACTCACTTATGAATCGCAGTTGCCTCTTGTCTCTCAGCTAGTACGGCCTGGCAGGGATCTGGGCATTCCCTTCACGTGTGTATCCCAGTGCCAGGACACTCAACGCGTATGTGTTGATGAAGTGACTTAGACTGCCTGATCAACAAGGCGCACTCTTCAGGTGCACGGGGAGCCTGAGGGTTCTACTCAGGAGAGCGACGAGCAGGTGTTTAGGGAGCACTCCCTCAGTGTCACAGGCAGCCCGGATGTAGTTTCTGTTTGGTAGAGGTGGTTGGCGTGGTCTGCTGGTCCAGAGGTGGACGGCTCTCCCGCCTGAGGGAACAGCAAAGAGTAGAGACACCAGAGACACCTCGAGACATTGCTTCTGAGAATATGGCAACAAAATTCAAAAGACCCAGGCTGAGATCAGTAGCCAAGCTGCAGAGAAAGCAGAGTTACTTGTCTGAAGTCCAAGTATAGTCAGGTGTATCGTGAGAGAAGATGGAGCACGAGGCCTGTAGCATGTCCACACAGGAGCACTGCGGGTGGATCTGATTTCAGGGCTGTGTTTAATGCATGGGGTTGCTGTGTGTTTGTCTTAGGGCAGAGACACTGGCAGTTGCTAATGCCTGGTGCTGTCTTTGTGTGTATATGCAGGAGAAATACTGTTACATTTGCCCTGACATAGTCAAGGAGTTTGCTAAGTATGACGTGGATCCCCGGAAGTGGATCAAGCAGTACACGGGTATCAATGCGATCAACCAGAAGAAGTTCATTATAGACGTTGGTTACGAAAGGTTCCTGGGACCTGAGATATTTTTTCACCCAGAGGTAAGCTGTTGCCTTCCGCGTGTTGAAGCGCTGTGGACGGAGCAATGCTGCCACCCAGTGCACACAGGAGCGGTTCTCGGCAGAAGGCTGGGGAGCAGGTTGTCTCTGGCAGCGCCCACTCCCCCGTGTAGTCTGTCTGCTTGAGGTTGTGGTTCGCCTCTCCATAGACATGCCTGCTTCAGTAGTTAAGGATGGATTATCCCTGAGAGATTAGGAAGAAGTTTTAAGAGCAGTAGAAGATACTGGAATTGAAATATCAAAGGGGGGCTACGTGCTCATATGACAGTTAAGGCCTGTGTGCAGGGTGCCTCTGCTTAATGTGTCGTACCACACAGCCTTTCCATTTTTTTGATTGTCCTTCCTGATCTCCATTTCAGCCCGCGATAGCTGGTCCAGCTGCAGGTTAGGGAGCCTCTGTGAGAGCTGGTGTTTCTGTTACTGGGATAGCATGAGAGTTCCAGATGTCATCATTTAACTAGTAGTCAAAAGGAACTAGCAATACTTCTGCAGGAAGTAGTAATTAAGAGGCAGTATTCTAAGGTTTATATACAATGCATTTGTATTTTGGTATGTTTTTCTACCTAACTTAGTTTATATTAAGTAGGTTACAAACTTGTATACTTTTAGACACAAATATAGCCATTGTGTTCAGGGAAATGGCACAAAATACAGACCTCCCTGGTAATCTAATGAATTGTGATAATCTAGCGAGTGCTCCTGATGGTGTCGAGGAGAGTCCACCTGGTGAGCGGCTGGAGGCCGCCTCCTTCCTCCTGTCTACTGCACATTAGGCTTCCCTTGGGTTTTAAAGCATGTTCACATGTCATTCAGTTGAATTACTGACACTTGCGCTTATTGAACTAGTGGAAAGGAATCCAAGGATGCTCACTCAGTAACGTTTTAATGTGGACTGCTTGTTTTAGAGCCACTGCCGTCAAGTAAAGCGGGTTCATTCTCTCATTGAACATGTTCTGTCCCTGTAGCCCAGCAAAATTGTTTTGTGCTCTAAACGTTCCCAAGTGGCATAGTTGTCGTTTCTTGCTACGTGTCATGAAGCGCGGGCACACCTTGTCCCTTTCTCTTGCTGGCCTGTCCCGTTACTGTGGGTATCTCTCCTTCACTGTCCCCACACGTTCATCCCTGGGGAGATGCACGCCACCATTCCTCCATGCACGTGAGGTGGGTCATGTAGGGTTCCTTTAACATACCTTCATTCCAGTGTGACATGTTTTCAGTTATGGTAAATTGTGTATTTGTTAAAGTTACTTGAAAAATATATTTTGTGATATTTGAGAGAAATGTGTAATGTTTCTCTTTTATTTATATATAGTTTGCCAACCCAGACTTCATGGACTCCATCTCAGATGTTGTTGATGAAGTAATACAGAACTGTCCCATCGATGTGCGTCGTCCGCTGTATAAGGTATAAGCTGCTTGGGTAAGGTACTTTGATTTTATTCCCAGATTAAACACCTGTCATTCTTAGGATGGGTCGCTCCCGTCAGTGTGCAGGTGTCCCCGTCACCTGCTCTGTAGGGCTTGTTACAGGTAGTGTGATGGTAAAAGACTACCTGGAGAGGAGTTGACTTCAGTGTTTGGAAATGTGGCTCAGTTAACTGGAGGATTGAATTTAAATGCTGCAGTATCTTTTCTTCTCTGGCGAGCTGCATGTGAAGTCAGACGGCTTTAGCTGCATGCTCGCCGAGGGCAGTGTTGTCCTCCATGCTCCCAGGAGCTGCTCTGACCTGGTGCATCTTTGGGGTCAGTGCTCATGGGGTCTGGGCAAGCAGAAGTCAAAGCATGCAATACTTTTTCAAAATTCTTTGGTTATCCGGAATTCTGAAACTTGGTATGAGAAATCTAGTCCATGCAGTTATTGGATAAAATGAAATACTGCCGCTAGCCAGATACCGAGAGAGAGTGCGATGGTGAAGGGCCTTCCATCGTCTTCAGTTAACCTTCGCTTGGCGTCTGCTGTCACCTCTCAGACTTGGCTTCATCCGATCTAGGCAGAGCTAGGAGCTGAATCTTCAAGAGGAAAGAACAAGGCTCAACAACGAAGACTCAATAAAGTTGATTTCATCTTTACAGTGGAATACTAGATAGCCTTTAAAAAGGACGTAAACCAATGTCAATTCAAGTAAAAAGTATCCATAACATATATTGTTACATGAAAAAGCAATTTGTAAAATTTATGTATAATATCGTATATAAAATACAGTCTGCCTATTTTTGAATGATATATACTAAACTCAAAGTATCTATAGGGGTAAGATGATGGATAACTTGAACTTTTTCCTGTGTTTTAAAATTGTTTGAAATTTTTTGGGTTAACATTTTATTTTTTTTTTTTAGTGGTACCAGGGATTGAACCCAGGGGCATTGTACCTCTGAGCTACACCCCCAGCCCTGTTTTTTTTATTCTTTATTTTGAAACAGGGTCTCACTAGGTTGCGGAGTCCTCACTAAGTAGCTGAGGCTGGCCGCAAACCCGGATCCTCCGATCTCAGCCTCTCAAGTACTGGGATTAGAAGTGTGTGCCACCACGCCCGGCGGGTTAACATTTTTTATAATTGGAAGATTATTTTTCTGTATCGACAACTTTTTTTATTTTTGCGGTATTGGGGATTGAACCCAGGGTCGTTTTACCTCCGAACTACACCCCCGGCCCTATTTTTTATACTTTATTTTGAAACCCGGTCTCACAAAGTTGCAGAGGGCCTCACTAAGTAGAGAGAGAGAGAGATAGGGAGAGAGAGAGAGAGCTGAGGCTGGCCACAAACCCGGATCCTCTGGTCTCCGCCTCCCAAGTACTGGGATTACATGCGTGTGCCACCACGCCCGGCTCCTGGCTTTTATTTTTATTTTCAGACAGGATCTTGCTAAGTTGCCCAGGCTGGCCTTGAACTTGTGATCCTTCTCCCTCAGCCTCCTGAGTAGCTGGGATTGTAGGCCTACATCACCAGACCTGGCTTTGTTTCATATCCTTAATTACAACACCTCTCTGCTCCCATGAAGCATACCAAGAAAGAGGAAATAAGGAGGGACTGGCTGTGCAGGTTAAACAAGACTGTGCCTTGTCCCCCGCCTCTTCAGTCTCGCTTAGCGTTGACGTGCTGTGTCATCAGGGAGGCCAGGCCGGCACAGCTGTTTGAGTTGCGCCATTGCAAAGGGAGTGCGACTCTCCGGATGGGAGAGAACTTTCTCCCGTACAGTGCAGCTCACTTGTCTCAGTGGGTTTTACAGAGTTTGAAATCGAGGTGCCTTGGAGGTCACGCACACTGGCCCATTTAGTGGGTGCTGACCTGAGCCAGGCGGCAGAGCCAGAGGCACCAGCTGAGCTGGAGCCCCGGGGCTTGGGCTTTTATTTGGCTCCCTGCTTTATGCCTGGTCATAGGCAATCCTGTAACCTCACTGATAGAAAAAAGTAAGTTTGAGCCGGGCGTGGTGGCGCACGCTTGTAATCCCAGTACTTTGGGAGGTGGAGACCGGAGGATCCGGGTTCGCGGCCAGCCTCAGCTCGCGCGCTCTCTCTCTCTCTCCCTGTTTCTCTCTCTCTCTACCTAGTGAGGCCCTCCGCAACTTCGTGAGACCCGGTTTCAAAATAAAGTATAAAAAATAGGGCCGGGGGTGTAGCGCGGAGGTAGAATGCCCCTGGGTTCAATCCCCGGTACCGCAAAAAAAAAAAAAGTAAGTTTGAATAAATGAACACAGTGACTGTGTTGCTCAGAAAAGATAAGACTGTCTTTGCTTTTTCAATGTCACCTAAAACAATCTCTATCTAATAATGTCACTGTGATATGATTTTCAGTCTTGGGATTAATTATTCTGTAACATTGCCAAATGTGCTAACCTGGAACTCAAAAAACAGAGACAAGGTGAGTGGATGAGAAAAATATGTGAGCACTGCAGGAACGCTCGGTCCCCTCAGTCATCGCGCCAGAGGACAGGCTGGGGCACCCAGAGGAGGCTGTGGCGGGAACCTGGGCAAGCTCACTGCAGCGAAGAAGAGTCCAAGCGGGCGGGCATCCTGATGAGGAGCTGGGAGTGGGAGTATCTTCCGCAGGGGATGCTGTGGCAAGGCTCCTCCCTCACCAGGCCCTCCATCGCCTCAACTTCCTATCCTTTCTAGATGCTTCCATCTGAAGTCCTGTACCGCTTGGAGTGCGCAGGGATAGTCAGTCCCTGCCATGGTTGTGCCTCTTGATTCTTTCTCTCCCCCAGTCGCCCCGACTGGAGGGCACCACACAGCTGTGCAGTGGCCACATCCTAGTGATGCTCGTGGTCCACCTGGTGTCACGAGGTGGTGTGAGACACTCGAGATGCTAGTTAGTTAGCAGTGCCCCTTCCCAGCCTTTCTCTAGTGGGTGTTCAGTACGAGTAGGAGAGAAGGGGGTGGCCATGACTGCCCTGGGCGCAGAGTGCTCGTAGAGCGATCGTCCCGGCAGTGATGGGCGTGTAAGGCAGCTTTTCCTGCGGATCGCTCGGTGGGTGGGGTGAGCACGCTCCACTGCAGATAGGGTCAGGAGGGGTGGGGGGACCACCGTGGAGGTGTGTCCCCAGAAGGGACTCTGCTCGGGCGAGGATTGGGAAAGGTGGGTTAGCAAGTACCACGGATCTAACCTGTTAGATTTTAAACGTCTCTTTCCATCAGTTCTGTAATGAGAGTAAGAGAATACGATTAATGAACAAGGGTCATGTAAGTGGTGGGTAATTTCGGGTTGCCTTTCCTGTGGCTCATTGTTCTCCAGGTACTGTGCTGTTACCATTCACAGACAGCCTTGAGCGTCTTCCATCCAAACAGATGTTACTTGAAATTACAGACTTAAAAATCATTCATAAATAGCTGCAGTTTATTGAGTGTGTGTTTCAAGGACTGGAGGAAGCACTTTGCTGACGGTGACCCTCTGTGGGAGCTGCTGTCTGTTTGCATTTCACAGATGAAACAGACGAACCCTTGAGGAACAGCCCCTGGCCCGTGGCCCGTGCCCCTCCGTGCTGGTCTGCGTTCAGTGGCTTCCGTGTGCAGGTGCTCAAGATGCGCCGTTCCTTTCTTTCTGTTTTTTTGGTACTGGAGATTGAACCCAGGGGCGTTCTGTCTCCAAGCTACACCCCCAGCCCTTTTTTATTTTTTATTTTGAAATAGGATATTGCTAAGTCACTGAGCCTGACTCTGAACCTGTGACCCTCCTGTCTCAGCCTCCCAGGTTCTGGGCTTACAGGTGTGCGCCACTGCGCCTGTCCACACTGCCTCTTGCACACACTTGCACACACTTGCTGAGGTTGGGTTCTCCTCTTCCACAGGTCGTATCACTGGTTTTGAAAGGGTTTAGTTCAGAGCGAGATCACAGGCTGCTAAGCAGCCGGCTTGGACTTTGAGTCCTTTCTCACATCTTTGAAAACTTAGGTTTTTTTTTGCCCTGTCACCTGTAAACTGTAAAATGTAGAGGGAAAACGATTGTTCAGAGAGGGAAATGCTGTCCCCGACCACGTCACCGTTAGGATAACCCTTCCTTCCTGTGGTGTGGGAGGTTTGGGCTTGGCCCTGGCAACAAGTGTGTGCTGAGTAGCTCGTCAGCTGTTTATCACTGTGACAGAATCCTGAGAAAATCAACCTGGAGGAGGAAAGATTTATTGTGGCTCCTGGTTTCAGAAGTTCCAGTCCGAGGTGGGCTGGCTCATTGTTTCTGGGCCTGTGGTGAGGTGGAATATGGTGTTGAAGGGCATAGCAGAGCAGAGCTGCTCACCCCTCGGCAGCCAGGGAGCAGAGAGAAAAAGAGAGAGAAAGAAAGAGGCAGGGCGGGATAGAGTCCCAAGGGCACGCCCCCAAGGACCCACTCCCTTCCACTAGGCGCCGCCTCCTGCGGTTCCACCACGTCCCAGTGTCCATTCAGCTGTGAGCCCGGCAGTGGGCCAGCCCACTGGCGAGGGAGGTCAGAGCCCTCCTGGTCTGGTCACTGCCCACGGCCACCTCTGCACACCGCTGCCCTGGGACCTCGGGCCCTCCCAGTCCACACTAACACTAACACGCAGCACCACGGTGATTGTCTCCCACGTGGTCTCCCCAGTGTTCCTGCAGCCTTGCACGAATTGTGAGGCGGGAGGACAGAATGCACTGGGGCCGACTGTGGCTTTTGTCCTGTGTCATGCAGCCAAGCTCTGTACTCTGAAGGGAAGAGGAGAGATACAAATGAGACCTTTGCCGCCTTCCCAGGAGGCAGGTCAGCGTGGACCTGAATGTGATGTGGGGACATTAACCCTGAGACCTCAGCGTTGAACGCTCACGGCAGTGTCCACCGTGGCTGGGCAGTGTGTTCTGCGCCGCCGGGGCTGCTCCTTCTGGAACTCATCACCTCTTGGTCACTACTCCAGGGGAGGGGAGGCGGTGGCTGGCAGGTCGCGCCGGCCCCCACTCATGGACTGTTGCCACATGCCCCGTCTCACTGCCCGGTGCTGGGAGGGGGGGAGGCAGTGGAATGTTTGGTGGGCACCACAGCCTCTGCCACAGCCAGCAAAAAAGGGACTGCTAAAAAAATAAAGGGACTGCTTTCCAAAGCAAGAGGCTCGGTGAACAAGTTGAAGTTGAGGTGCCGCTTTGTGTGTGCGAGCCGCCAGGCACAGTGGTGCAGTCGCTGCAGGGAGCTGACTTCCCAGGGTGATTTCAAACCAGGTGGCCAGCCTCTTCTGTGTGGAGCCAGATGGTAAATCTGGCTTTGCAGGCCATGCGGTCAGGGTTGCAGGCATTTACTTGGTTCTGCCAAAGCAACCGTAGACAATATGTGAGCGACTAGGAGAGCCGCCTTCCTACAAAATTTCATTTACAGAGCAGACAGCTTGCTGTAGATGTTTGAGAGATTAGTTATGAAAGCCGTTTTAGTGCTTTGCAGATCAGGTCTGTGGTACTTGCTCGCCGTCCCACATCAGGCTGTGCGTCCCTTGTCAGTTCATCAGCGAGGCAGTGCGGGGTTTATAGAAAACGTGGAGAGTGATCGCTGGACTCTCCTTATGTCAGGGGCTTGTGGTTCCAGCCAGCACTGCCCAGGGCAGAGCCACAGACTGGCCAGCGCTCTGCTGCCTTGGTGTGCAGAAGCATCAGCCCTTTCCTGGAGGGACTCATGCTGGGCGGATGGAAGGTGGGTCAGGGTCTACTCCTGTGACATGCACTCTTCTTCCAAGGCCCCTTTCCATCTCTTCCTGCTGCATGAGAAACATCCTTCTACATCAACTTCTGTGTCAGTAAATGCATAGTTATATAGGTGTGTGGGTTTAAAAATAATTCTAAGACTCTTCTGGTTAGAAGAGAAACTACGAAGACTGCTGCAGCCATGCAGATGTCTCCGGGTAGCCAGGCAGCATCTGGAGGCAGTGGAGCTTTCCTCTCTGGTCTTCTTGTTACCTTGTCCTTCCCTTCTGTTTTGATGTGGCTTCCTGCCGGTTGGGCCCACTTTTGCTGGAGACCAGGCGCCTGTCACTGATGTACTGGGCCAGGAAAGATGTAGAAAACATGGTCCAGGCCCAGAGAAGCTCAGATTAAAAATGGGGAAATGACACACTTGCTGGACCCTGATGGATTACCTGGGCAGCTAAGCTGACCTCTTCTAGAATGAGGGTGGTGGATTCCTGACCTCAGCTACCGAAACGCTGTCCCTCCAGTCCCACAGCCTTTTTGGGGCAGCCACAGTGGCCATGCCGACAAGAGTGGGCACAGAGACTCGGCAGGAAGGCGCGGGGAGCAGGCTGTCATTGCACGGTGACTCAGCATCAGAAGGAGGCGTCCCTCTGTCCCTCTGCCGGGCCTCCGCCTTCCTCCAGCCCGAGGCCAGACCTGTGGAGCCGGTGCTTGGTATTCTTCAGACTCATAGTCACGCGGCCGATGGAGGGACGTGTGATGGTAAATGAGCAGGAGGCGGCTTATTGCAGGCCCTGCTGAAGCCCTCCAGAACCTCCGGCACTCAGCTAATAGACGAGAAAACGGAGACTGGCGCTCTGAAAGAACAGACTATTTCACCCCCACTTTATTGAAGTATAACTGACATGTAAAGTTGTTTATATTTAATACTTTATATTAAATCTTCCCACTTTTTTCTCTGTTTAAAAAAGTGATTTGATAGAGGTGTACATTGGAATCTCACCACGGTCACACTAATTAAGACACCTCTCACCTCATGTAGTTATGTGCGTGGTGAGCACATTTAAGATCTCTTCTCAGCAGATTTGCACAGTACAGTTAATTATTATGAGACAGGCGCCCAGGTCCCACCCCATAGATTCTGCTGTGGTTGGGCCTTGGGCTGGGTGGTCTGGACTTCAGGATGTTAAGAGCGTTGCAGGCGATTCTAGTTTGCTAAGTTGACAACCCTGCCAGCGAGCACCCGCTCTTGGGCGAGCCGGTGTGCGTGACTTTGTGCTTTACTCGAGGGCGAAGCCACTTGGAGTTGCTTTGTAACGTAGCCGAATGTCTTTCTGTTTCTCAGTTCCATTCATGTAGTGTCTTGAGTGCCTGCTGGTACAAGACACTACTGTTAAATTAGGAGATTTTAAGTATGTATGAGATATGGTTCTTGTCTTCAAGAGCTTATATAAGAGCTGAAAATACCGAAATACCTCTAATGGGAACCACTGCAAGCTAAATGTCATTAAAGTGAATCATGCAAATTATGGTAATTGAGGGAAGGGGCAGATTGCATTTAATTGGAGAGGATCAAGTCAGGCTTTGAGAAGGGACCATCTGGGCTGAGTTGGGCCTGGCCTGCTGCGGGGGTGGCCAGCCTGGCACCTGGAGGACCCTGAGCACGGGGAGAGCTGGGCGCTGGGGGTGGGTGCGCGTTTGTTTCCCCCAGAGCCTGGGGTGGTGTGGGGGGTGGGAGGCAGTGGGAAAGACGTCGAGGGGGAGGGTGGACCAAGGAGAAAATGTTCACCCTCCTCTAGCAGCAGATTGGAAGTCGTTAAAAATTCCTTTCATTATGTTTGTCAAGATAATGTGAATGCATCTTGATATAGTTACAGATTGACTTTTCGGTAACAAATTGCCTGAATTGGGTATATATATAATAATTATCTTAATGCTTTTTAAATCAGGAGAACATGTTGCAAAGTAAAGGAGTTATATATTATTTCTTATTAATGTTGAATAAGTTCAAATATCTTTAACATTTTAAACAGAAAATTAGGAAAAACACATGATATATCATTGGCTTTCCATCCTTTTTCAAATAGGCCTTTTTTTGGATTCAGTCCTGGTTGAAGTCTAATATGTGAGCGGGTAAAAAGGTAGCTGTTCTGGTTTGCTACCTCAGGGTAGTAGGCAGAGAAGGTTCCAGAATTCTTTCAGCCCCAACTCCACATTCATATTACCCCATAACTTCTAATAGATCCTCCTAGTACATCCTATAATGGCACTTTTTTTTTCCCTTGCTGGAAGTGGAAGCCTGGTGTTAATAACTGGCCATGGATTTGCCCAGTCCAGAGAACAGGAAGACGCTCACTCAAGCTGGAGTGGTGGCGCACGTCTGCAATCCCGGCTATTGGGAAGGCTGAGGCAGGAGGATCCAGGTTCGAGGCCATCCTGGGCAACTTAGTGAGACCCCGTCTAAGTTTTTATCTCAAAATAAAAAATAAAAAGGGCTGGGGCATGGATCGGTGGTAGAGCCCCCCTTCCCCGGGTTCAAGCTTACTTCAGGAAGAGAGCGGTGAAGGTGTAGACGGTAATGTTCCAGTGCTTTGGAGTGGTGTTGAGCACCTGCAGAACACCCCGCCCACTCAGGCACTGAGGGTGCAGATGGGCAGGAGCACGTTGTGTGCAGAGCCCAGGGTGGGCGCGGCTTGTGGCGAGGCATCCTGGGGCTGATGCTCCCCCGTGTGGCGTCTGCCATGATGGAAGCCTTCTGCAACCCTGGCGTTCAGCACAGTGCCACCAGCTACATGTGGCTGATGAGCCCTGAGACATGACCGCTGCAATTGAGGAACAGCATTTTACGTCTCTTTTTTTTTTTTTTTGCGGTACCAGGGATTGAACCCAGGGGCGTTCTACCTCCGTGCTACACCCCCAGCCCTATTTTTTTATACTTTATTTTGAAACCGGGTCTCACAAAGTTGTGGAGGGCCTCACTAAGTAGAGACAGAGAGAGCGACAGGGAGACAGAGAGAGAGAGAGAGAGAGAGAGAGAGAGAGCGCTGAGGCTGGCCGCAAACCCGGATCCTCTGGTCTCCGCCTCCCAAAGTACTGGGATTACAAGCGTGCGCCACCACGCCCGGCTCTTACGCCTCAATTAATTTAATTAATGCACATTTAGTAGCCATGTGTGGCTAATGGCTACGTTGTGGGACAGCCCAGACCTGAGTCCTGGAGGCGGCTGTGGCCTGCTCAGAATAGGGAGTGTAGCACAGGGGGGAGAGGTGAGTGTTCCAGGCAGTGGAACTAACCTGTGTGCAGGGCCGGGGATGAAGGAGATAGAGTATGTGATTTGGAAGGACCATGTTTGAACCTACATTTGAACATGGACTGATGAGTGGGACCTGGGATGTGCTTGGGGCTAGATTATGCAGGGCCTGCAGGAGAGGGCGTAGGAACACCCTTTGCTAGTTGGGGTTCCCAGGAAAGACGTGGCATATCCAACTGGAGAGAGGGCCTTGCACTGGTCAGAGTTTATTCTGAGGGCATGGAGGGATTCAGGCGAGGATGTGAGGTGACATGACTGTTTTAGGAGAGTGCTTGCGCTGCACCAGGGGACGTGGGTAGAGGCGCAGACTCTGGAGTGAGGGAGAGCACGCGGGTGTGTCGTGCTGTGGTCGGTGCTCACTATGGATCTTGGTGGCAGTGGGTGTGTGGAGGATGGGCAGGTGACCAGAGGACAGGCTCCATAGCACAGGTGAGGTCTTGATAAGGCAGGTTTCTGCCTTCACATCCAGGAGGACGGGATGTCATGTGCAGAGTGGAGACAGGAGCAGGGGAGCCGCTGGAGGAGTCAGAGGCGGGCTCTCGTTTGGTGGAGAGGCTGAGTTGCACACATAGGTTGAAAGCTTGGGAGGAAGATCTAGGATGGACAGAAAGGCTTGAGGCTCATCTGTGTGCTGACAGGAATTAAAGGTCTGAAAGGTCTGCAAGTGGGTAAAGCCAAGGGTGAGTACACAGGAGGGGATGAGCCTCGGGCAGAACCCACAGGAAGCTCGGTTTTTAGGGACTGGCAGAGAAAGGAGACCAAAGAGGCTGTAGCAGTGATTGTTCTGTAGAGAATCAGCGCTGTAGGTCTCTATCGCTACATCTGTGCGTCTCTCTGGCTGTAAGATTCACTCTAAGGAATTGGCTTGTGACTGTGGGCACTGGTGAATCCAAAATTTGTGGGGCCCTTAGGCAGTCTGGACGGTCAGGCCGGGTTGGCGCTGTGGTCCCGAGGCAGACTTCTCAGGGAAACCTGTGTTTGCTCTTCAGGCCTCAGCAGAGTGGATCGGCGCCTTCCAGTGTGTTACTTGACGTTACCACTTGTGCACGGCGCCCTGCAGCAACACCAGGTTAGTGTGTGGTCCAATCAGTGGGTGCTGCGGCCTGGCCACGTTGACACATAAAATGACCGTCCTAGAGCCAAGAAGGAGTCGTCTCAGAGAGAAGAGAGAGAACTCTGGAAGCCAAGGGAAGAAGCCAGCTGGCATTCCCCTGTCAGATGACACTGAGAGGTCCCACAGATGGGGGTCAAGAAGTAGGTCTTGGGGTCACCAGCGGGAGGTGAGCAGCCTTGAGAGAGAAGTCAGCCAGAGGCCACAGCACAGATTCTTGGGAATGGGCCTCTGGGTGGTAATCCCGCCAGCGCCAGGCAGCTGCTCGGAGCCTGCCCCGCACGTCCGCTTGGGTTTCCTCTGACTCGGGGAGCATACGGCCTCCATGTCTCACATAGGTTTGTTCAGACTTTGCCGGGATTGCAGTCTTTGGGCTTGGTTCAAGAGTAAAAAGCTCCAGGACCTGGGGGTGCAGCTCAGTGGTAGAGCACTTGTCTAGCAGGCAGGAGGCCCTGGGTTCAGTTCTCAGCACCAAAACCTCCAGTCCTAGAGAAGGGAAGAAGGGAAACCATTCAACACAATGTAGGAACAGGAGGGGCTTCTAGCAGTTGGTGGCTTTTTTTTTTTTTTGGTTGTGGTGTCAGGGATTGAATCCAAGGCCTCCTGCCTGCTAGGCAAGGACTGACCACTGAACCACACCCCCAGCCCTCTGAGAGCATTCATGTCTCACCTGCAGTTATGCGCAGTGGCTGACAGGTGGCGCTGTGGTCTGTCAGACTGAGTTAACAGGAGTGGGAAGCTATGTTATTTTGAATACCATATTAGATGTTAGTGAAATGAACTTGCTATTTACATAGATTTTATTTTAAAATTTTCTGACTTTAGTTTCAGGAGACTGACAGGTTGTGTGTAGCACTTATAATGCTTTGTGCTACGCTATTCTTTTGCCAGCAGGAGACAGGGCCTTTCTATTTGCAGAGGTAATTTAAAATTAAGACTTTTATTTGACATCACAAAATACACATTTAAGCAGCAAGGTAAAGTACTGTTGTAATAGATGATGGCTCTTGAAAAATCCAGTCAACACTTGGACTTAAACAGATGGTAACTTAGTGCCAGAGGAAAGGTCATCTATGTCCCGGATTCAGAGCCACACAGAGAGGAGGGTGGTCAGGGGACTGCCTTGTACAGACGCAGTGTCAGTGTAGGAAATTTAGACTGCATGTGAGCAGAGATCACTATTTCTAATTTAAAATATGTTTTCAATTTAGAAAATTTGAGATATACCAAAAACTTTAATGAAGAAAGCAGAAGTTACTTTGTAATCCCAGTTTCTACTCTTTCCTTTTATTGTTCTGAAATACAAGTAGGTCGCTAGATATATTGTGGCATAATTGTATTTTGTATCCTATGTATTCACTTAGCATTATGTTGTAAGCACTTTCTTAAGTAATTAAAACTTTTCAAAAACATTTTTAATGAGGTCTGATGCACCGTGTTATACCTATATCAGTATGACCCCTTTTCCTACATTTAGGTTTTTGGTGTTTTTCTAGGTTAGGTCACTGTGCATTTCTTTACGAGGGCATGTGTTTTTTGGGCACAGTCTGACATACATTGGGTCTGTAATTATGCTTTTGAGTTGAATGGTTCTGCTGTGACAGTTTGCTGACTTGAGCAAAGATAACTTTCTGGCTAAAATGCTTCCCTGACTCCCTACGTCTTGGAGTACATTTGGATTTCCAATCAAAATTTTAAGTGGGCTTAATGGGCGAGAATAACTGGGTATTGGGACGATGTTGTTCCAGAAGATTGCAGATGGTTAGAACCATAACCTGTGAAAGTTGCTGATACACTCATGAGGACTCACTTCGTTTTCTCAGTTAAACCGCATGTAGGGTGGATCTCATTGAACTTGGCTCTTGTTGGAAGCGTCTTGAGAAGTGTCATTGCATCTTCATGAGTAAGAGTGCAGCCTCCCGACCAAGCCAGTCCACCTGGGCTGCTGACTGTCACCACAGCTGCCCGATTCCTTCGCCTCTCTGAGCCTGTTTCCCCAGGTGCAAGACGGGTGCAGTGAATGTCACCGTCTGGTAGACTTGTTAGAAGTGTAATTAGGTAATCCTTGTAAAGGTTTAAGCACAGTGCTCGATATGTAGTAAATACTATTATGTTTTTAGTATGTAGTAAATACTATTATATGTTAGTAGATACTAATATATATAGTAAATTATATATCAGTAAATAGTAAATATAAGTATTCGTAAATACTATTACATATTAAAGACGGAGTAGATATTATTTTTCTCTTAATCCCGTGGCCGTGAGCATGGGCTCTGGTGCCCGGAGGTGGGAGGCCTCCTCACTGTGGCTTTGGACCAGTTCCTTAACTTCCGCCCTGGTGCTGTCATGCGTGAATGGAGTAGTGACGCACTTGGGGTGTTGCTGTGAGGCTTATGTGGTCAGTGACATCACAGCATGACTGACAGGGCTGAGCATGTAGTGACCATTATTGCTAATACTGACACTAAATTAAGTGGCGAGCAAGCCCTTATGAATGAAAAACAAGACATGTAGAGAGAGAGCTCCAGTGAATAATGGGAGGGGCATATGAGCAAACACATGCTTGTAGGGACGGACTGAATTTGAAATGACAGCATCAGTTTAGATTAGTTCAGAGAAAAGGCTGTAGCTGTATTGTATTCTGATAGAATAGCTGTATAAAATGTTTTTCTTATTAGAATTAATTCCCTGGAGGGAGAAGGAGGAATTCTGCTTTGTGATTTTGTAATAAATCAGCTTAGATTTGACTTTCAGCAGATTAGTGCATTTTGAGTTTTTCTTATTATAAGACTCTTAACAAAGACTGCATTGTGGAAATGAAGGGGCGGGCAGCTCCCCCTGGGTGGAGTGGGCTTATCGAAGGTCTAGGGCAGAAGTGGAGGCTTTGGCTGGGTGGAGGCAGAGTGAGCAGGTGTCTGCACCGGCCCTGCAGGTCCGTTCACTCATTCCTGCACGGAGCCATGTGTAGGGGATCTGCCATCTGCTGGTGGTGGATCTGGGCATCGTAGGATTGATCAGCTGTGACCGAGACAGGAGCAAAATCCCTGCCGCCATGGAGGTTCCGCTCGTGTGGAACCGATCAGTGAGTGAGTGAGCGCATTCAGTGGCAGTGCCTAGGAGAGCGAAGCAGGACAGAAGAGGCGGCGGCTCGGTAGAGACCACGCCTGGCGGCTAGTGAGGGGCGTCGGGAGGCAGGCCGGGTGAGCACTTGTTCAGCTGTTGAAGCACACCCGCATTGAGCTCAGAGCTGCAGAAGTCTCGGTGGCCTGTGCTTTACAAGCAGTGGTTCGTTCCACTTATATTTTTATTTTAGAAATTCTATAGTTTTAACCCTTACATTTAAATCCACAGTCCATTTAATTTGCATATGTGAAGTGAATAATTCATTTTTTCCCCGTGCATATCAGTTAATCCAGAAGCATGTGTTGAAAAAGACTATTCTTTCTCTATTAAAGTACCTTGGCAACTTTGTCTAAAATCATTTGACCACAACATATGCATAGTGCTGCTTTTATGATTTTATGAAAAATGACTAATATATTATGCCTTTGAAGGCAAGTCAGCAACTTGCAGTGCTTCTGAAGTGTCATGACGAACATTTATTTTCATACTCTAGTGAATTATTTTTTAATTAAAAAATCCATTGCAGAGATGTGACAAGTAATTGCAAAGCCTGACCCTGCCCTGGATCCCGCTCTGGAGAGAGACGCTGTAACGAATGTTAATAGATCAGGTGACCAGAGTGGAATCGGAGCTGCAGATTAAAGTCCTTCATTAACGTAGCTTTATGAAGTAGACAACTGAACCTGAGAGAAATGTTTCTATTTTTAGAAAATACTGAAATATTTTGGAGTAAAAGGCCATGGTGTATATAATTTACTTCTCTGATGGTTTAAGAAAAATGTCTTGGGGGAGAGGAGGATGGGAACACAGCTGATAAAGAAAATAGAAACTTTACATAAGTGTTAACAATAGCGTAAGCCGAATTAAAGGGTATGCTACTTATGCTAAGCTTGACATTATTTCTAAATAAAAAGTTTTCAACTAAAATGTTAAAAAATTTGTTTTGCCAACTATTGGTTTCATATTTGTTTTTTTCCATAAAAATAGAACTTAAATGTACTAAAATAGCTGTTGACAGTGATTTGTTAACAAACATGAGTAGAGCAGGGCATGGTGGCTCATGCCTGTAATCCCAGTCCTTGGGAGGCTGAGACAGGAGGATCACAGGTTCCAGGCCAGCCTCAGCAACTTAGCGAGACCTTGTTTCAAAAAAAAAAAAAAATAGGTCTGGGGGTGTAGCTCGGAGGTAGAATGCCCGTGGGTTCAATCCCTGGTACAGAAAAAAAAATGTAAGTGGAAATTTCTTAGACCCACCCTCAGCCTCTGAGTAGAAATGTATTTAAAAAATAAATGGCTGTCCTGGGTATAATTTATTTATTTTAATTAATTAATTAATTAATTTAGGGTAGTACTGGGGATTGAACCCAGGGGTGCTCTACCACTGAGCTATATCCCCAGTCCTTAGTTTTTATTTTGGGACAGGTTCTTGCTAAGGTGCATCGGCTGGCCTTGAACCTGTGATCCTCCTGTCTCTGTTTCCCCAGTAGCTGGGATTACAGGCATGTACCACCACACTTCATTTATCATTAAAAAAATGTATTAAGATGATATATTGTAAATTCTCTCTCTCTGAAATCCACCTCTCAGTTCTGTTGGGCAAACTGGCCTGCCTGAAGTTTTCTTTTTTTTTTTTTTTGCGGTACTGGGGATTGAACCCAGGGGTGTTTTACCTCCGAGCTATACCCCCGGCCCTATTTTTTATACTTTACTTTGAAACCGGGTCTCATGAAATTGTGGAGCGCCTCACTAAGTAGCTAGGCTGGCCGCGAACCCGGATCCTCCGGTCTCCACCTCCCAAGTTCTGGGATTACAAGTGTGCGCCACCACGCCCGGCTCTGCCTGAAGTTTTCTGAGGAAAACTTTTTGGATACCTAATTTGAGTGATGTGAATGATTTAAAATTATTACCAAGCTCTGTATGCAAGACCCCCTTGAACCCCTATGTATGTCTTAGTCACGACCAGGGACCTGTTGTTAAGTTCAGATGTCACCCCAAAGACTTGATGTGGTCTTAGTTGTGTTTCAAGCCGTTATGTATTTGGTTTATTTTCTGCCACAACAGAGTAAAGAAAGCCTGGCACGAGCCCGGCGTGGTGGTATACGCCTCTGATTCTAGTACCTGGGAGGCTGAGACAGGAAGACTGCAGGTTTGAGGACAGCCTCAGCAACCTAGCAAGACCCTGTTACAAAAATTAAATAGGTAGATGAATGAATGAATGAATGAAAATACGGCTGGGGGGTAGCTTGGCGGTAGAACGCCCCTGGGTTCAATTCCTAGTACCACAAAAAGAAAAAAAAGCCTGCCATGCCGCCAGATGCAGACGACCTGCTGATGGGCTGGAAACCTGGGCCGACCCCGCGCGTGTTCGTAAGGCCGTACTTGGCTCTCCTGGCGGGCGAGGCCGTCCTGTCCACTCGCAGGGTCGAGTGGGGCCGTTGCTGTGTTGTCCTTCCACTTGGCACTTTCAGGGCCATCACTGACTCGGCTCAGGGACTTTTATTTTCTTCATCTCAAGTCATTGCCATGAAGTTTAAATATTAATTTACACACTAGGTATTTTGTGCAAATAAACCTCATTGGAACCTGGATTCAGGCTCCCCTAAGCTGGTGGTTTCATTTCTGCTCTCTTACTGTTTCTCCTGTTGTACATTCTTGACATTTATGGAGTACTTTATGACTTTGTGATACTACTTTCTGAGTTTTCTCACTTCTCCAGAACCTACTTGATGACTAGGGATGTCCTGAATTTTACCACTGTATTCTCTTTTTGCACTAGTATTCTTTTCAGGTTTCATGTGGTGTAGTTTTACGGTTCCTTGTCCTTAACCACGCTGACCGTGCTGACCCGACAGAGTGTAGTGACCATGTGAGCTTGGTCCAGGCTGCGCTGCACATCTGCGCTCACGCCATGTTCTGCAATGGTGAAGTCCTAAGTTTGGATAGCAGACGGGGGGTGTGAGAGACGGGGTTGACCCTCACCTTGCCTTACGGGTTTTGAGCTGGATGCCTCCTCCTGAGGTGATGTGGCTCTTGTTTAGGGACCGTCAGCAGTGTCCGCACGTGCACTCTCACTCGCGACATTCTTGTGAGAGGTGGTGCACAGGGACACCTGGGGACGTTGTGTTGGTCTCCAGGGGCTCTGCTTGCCTTCAGAGCCCGTGACCGAGACTGGAGTGTGCCCGTAGCTTCCATGCAGAGTCAGCTCCTGGCATTTGCAGCTTCCACACACACTGAAGTGAAAATTAAGATTCAGTCACAGAATGACTTCTTTTTTTTGCGGTACCAGGGATTGAACCTGGTGTCCTTTCCTCCTTGAACGGGGTGGGGGGGTTATTTTCCTTGTAGTTTTCTTAAATGGTTTTCTGTAGGAAAGCTGAGTCAGGATATACTTAGTTTTACTTTTATTATCCTAAATTCTGTTCGGTAGCCTGAGAGCACACAGCTTTTCTTTAATCACTGAGGGCACATGACCCCGTCTCCTCACCCCTCTGCACAAGCGCCCACCCTGGCAGCTTGGAGAGTCGTGGCGTGCTGGGGGAGGGGAGACGTTTCTCGAGGTGACATGGGTATGTTTCCTCCAGTCACCCCCGAGAAGGGCCGAGTATGAATTGGAAGCCTTTTCCCCAGAGAGTACCAAGGTAGAACAGCTGGAGGTGCGGTGTTAGCGTCACCTCAGTCTGCTCGTCAGTCACAGTTTGGGCTTCCCGACCTTGTGAAGGTTCTGCCTGGTCCAGAGGGAGCACGGTCGCTTTGTGCTTTCACTCGGCGCTAACTGAAGCGTGCCAAGAGGCACGATTGGTGACACCTTGTTGTGTCACGCGGTTCAGCCTGCACGTGCGATAGCATTACCTTTGCTTCAGTTGGTGTCTTTTCATCGTGGTCATGTGATAGTCGCACGAGCGGCTGGACTTGGGAACTGTGTTGTGGGCGGGCGATCTCATCAGGGCAACCCTCTGCTTTGTGTCTTCTAGAATGTCGTTCTCTCAGGAGGCTCGACGATGTTCAGGGATTTTGGACGTCGACTGCAGAGAGATTTAAAAAGGGTGGTGGATGCCAGATTAAAACTTAGTGAGGAGCTCAGCGGCGGCAGAATAAAGGTAGGAAACTGAGTTTCTCGGGTTGACTCCGCTCGCTCTTAACACAGGAAAAGTAAGCCCCAGTCACTTTCTTACCCCCTGTGAAGTCACCGCAGAGGCTTGTTGTCTGAACTCACTCCAGGTGTGGAGTTAAGACTGAGGCAAGCCGGGTGTGGTGGCGCACATCTGTAATCCCAGTACTTGGGAGGCTGAGACAGGAGGATTGCAGGTTCAAGGACAGCCTCAGCAACTTAGCGAGGCCCTCCGCAACGTAGTGAGACCCTGTTTCAAAATAAAAAAATAAATAAGATGTGATTGGGGGTGTAGCTCAAAGGTAGAATGTCCCTGGGTTTAATCCCCAACACACACACACACACACATACACACACACATATTGAAGCAGCTGGCGACATGGCCGCAGTCTCCGCTCCCATAGCCAGCGTGGCCAGCAGTGTTCTTTATCTCACAAGAGGTCAGCCATGTGGTGTAGTGACCAGGATCCCAAGGGGATGGGATTAATATAGGTTGAGGCTCCTTAGTGTCCTTTGGAAATGATCTCATAGCACTAAAATAACTAATATTAGCAGGGAGTTACAATGTGTTCCTACAGCATCATAGTTCTTCACTAGGTAATGATTCTACTTGGACATGTAGCTCCTGTAGCTCAGATCCGGCCTTGGTGGCAAGTTCGAGCAAGGAAGGAAGGAGCCCGCTGATGTGGGGCCCGCCATTGGAAAGGACAGTTTCTCTTCATGTTTAGCTTTTATTATTTGGAATTACCTCTATAGTGCTAAACCATCTGATTTGTTTGGTCAAAAAACCTGGTTAGCTTGGTTGCCTGGGATTTTCCCTTTGTAAATGCTTACGGTGTTGTAAGCGCCGCCGACTCTGCCAGGTTTGCTTTGTTCCCTGACCCCCCGGGGGTGGGACTGCTGTGGGCAGGAGGGCAGGCTCTTCTGCCCTCCGGGTGGGAGGAAGCACTGTCCTACCAGCTGACAGACGGGTAGAATAAGACTCTGTTGTGTTTACTTGGACTAAACAAACAAGTTTGTTTTTCAGCCTAAGCCCGTGGAGGTTCAGGTGATAACACATCACATGCAGCGCTATGCCGTGTGGTTTGGCGGCTCCATGCTGGCTTCTACTGTAAGTTTCTTTCTAGATTCTTCTGTGTTTTCATTCTGCATTCTTTGTTAAGTTTAGATAATGCAATAAAATATGTTAAGAATAAAAACACATTATCTGTGAAGGTTCAGTATACTGGTGTGGCTTTAAACAGACACACAAATCTGTCAGATACAAAAATAATGATCGTTTAAAGTGCATGGCTAATTCCCACATGTCCTTGCTAATTATGGGTTACAGATAACATGGAAAGTAAAATCCAAAAATAATCTAAAAAAGTCTTTTATTAATCATTAATTCCAATGATGTTTCCATTGGAACTAAGGGGAAGTAATTACTACCCCTCCCCCGAAATTTGTTAATAGCTATTACGTGTTAATTTAGGGCCAAGCACATGTTTGGTCCTTAGTAAATGGCGGCTGGAAAGAAGCTTTTGTGTGGTGCTGGACATCTGAGTAATCTTTCTGAGAGGCACTGAGGCTCAAACCCAGGACCACACGCATGCAGAGCAAGTGCTCTGCCACAGAGCCACACCCCCAGCCCTCCATGAGTGGGTATTGGGAAAATGAAATAGCTCCTGTTCAGTAGTCGAGTGCACAGAAGAGGTGGAACCTTCCAGAAGTAGTCTGGGGAGGGGGAGGCGCTTAGGCGGTGGCTTCGGTTTTCTCCTTTCTCACACGTTTGCCTCTCCTCCTGTCCGGCTCGTGCAGCCCGAGTTCTTTCAGGTCTGTCACACCAAGAAGGACTATGAAGAGTACGGCCCCAGCATCTGCCGCCACAATCCCGTCTTCGGAGTCATGTCGTAGTGTCTGCCTTGGAGTCGTTGTTGGATAATGTCATGTTGGGAAAAGTGTCCTTCAGAACCAGGGAAGAGCGCGTCCCTGTACACGCGGCGTTGGTGTTGATGTGGGGCCGGCGCGTCGCCTAGTGCATGAGGCGCTGTGCAGTCTTTTCCGTAAAAGCCATTTATTTATGTGCCGACTGTTTTATGCCCATCCCCCCGCTCCCTCGTTTTCTCTCCTCTTCTCCATCTGAGCTTCTAGTTGACAAATACAACTCTGAAGGCATCAAATGCAACTTTAAAAATTATTAGAGAAAAAATGGCACAAAATAGTTGCCCCAGGAAAGAACGTGGGGTGTAAACCCTAATCCTCCCAGCTTATTTTTGTAAATAAAATGTTATAAACTTGAAATACAAATCGATGTTTATATTTCCTATCCTTTTGTATTTTATGGTATTTGGTACAATGGCTGATACTAAGCACGAATAGATATTGATGTCATGGAGTGCTGTAATACAGTTTTTAATTGTGAGGCATGTTCTGATGTGTTTATAGGCAAAATAAAACAGCGAACTTTTTTGCCACGTTTGCTAGAAAATGATTGCACTTTACTGGAAGTCTGAACGCTAAACAGTGTCGTGTGAGATTACCATGGACACGCGTCTTAGTTCTTTTGTGTGAGCTTTCTGGAACTGTTCCAGAAGATGGTGGTTGACATTGGTGATTTTGGACGAAATGCTACCTTGCACCATTGTAATAAAAGCTGTTAGAATCTTTATAAACACTCCTGCTACAGTGTGGTGGTCTTTTGGTCCCCTTCCCTTGCTTTTTTTTTTTATTCTTTATTTTGAAACAGGGTCTTGCTAGGTTGATGAGTCTCACTACTTGCTGAGGCTGTCCTCGAACCTGCGATCTTTTTGTCTCAGCCTCCCAAGTACTGGGATCACAAGTGTGCGCCACCACATGCGGCTTCCCCTTGCTTTCAAAGACTATTGAGATTTGTTTGCCATCAGTGGAGGATTTGGTGATTTACACTGTTTGTGGAAAGGAATGTCTTAGAATGACGAGGACCGCCTGTTCTGCAGGGGCCACTGCACAGCTTGGAGCAGACGGATAACTGTGTGAGACGTGCTCCGGGCCGGTGGGGTGGGGTGCTCCTGTGCTCCCCAGAGCCCTTCTAGAGGCTCACGTTCATGAATAGGCTTTCAGTAATGACTGGCATTTGCTGAGTAGATTGCTGGCTTCAGAGTTAACTTGCTGAATTAATAGTTAGGTTTATTCCATTCTTCATATAATCCTTATGTTACTTTTTAAACGGATATTTATGACATTCCTTTTAAATCATGAGATGTGTTTTGTTCTCAGAAGATTTGGCTTTGCCGGGTGTGATAGCGCACACCTATAATCCCAGTGCTTGGGAGGCTGAGACAGGAGGATCATAAGTTCCAGGCCAGACTCAGCCACCCAATGAGACCCTGTTTCAAAATAACAAATAAAAAGGGCTGGGGGTGTAACTCAGAGGTAGAATGCCCCTGGGTTTAATCCTTAGTATCCCCCCACAACGACAACAACAACAACAACAAGATCTACCTTCAAAACCATTTAGTTTTAGTGTTTAAATTTATAAGTGAGTGTAGGAGTAATAAATGTAGGAGTCCTCCCTTATCTGCAGTTTCACTCTCTACAGTTTCAGTTATCCATGGTCAACTAAAGTCTGAAAATATTAAATGTAAAATTCCAGAAATAAGCAGAGAGACGCTAAATATTTACATAACTTCTATTGCAGAATACTGTTATAATTCTTCTATTTTATTATTGTTAATCTCTTACTGTTCCTAAATTATAAATTAAACTTTATTGTAGATGTATTAGTCAGTTTTTTCTTGCTATAAAGAAATACCTCAGATAGGTTGCTCATGAAGAAAACAGGTTTATTTGGCTCACAGATTTGAGGCTGGGGTGTGGTGTCTGCATCAGTTAACTTCTGGTGGGGCCTCTCGGCTGCGCTCATTGTGGGGCGTGGCCACGGCAGGAGCAGGAGCAGCACCCACGTCTGGATACTGTCAGCCGGAGAGGCCGCGTGGGGCCCGGGGCTGTTCACGTCATGGTGGATGGCCATGGTCTAGGGACCACGTCTGGGTACAGAAGCCAGAGAGGCCGTGTGGGGCCCTGGGCTGCTCACATCATGGTGATGGCCATGGTCTAGGGACCACGTCTGGGCGGGGCCCGGGGCTGCTCACATCATGGTGACGGCCATGGTCTAGGGACCACATCTGGGCGGGGCCCAGGGCTGTTCATGTCATGGTGACGGCCATGGTCTAGGGACCACGTCTGGGCGGGGCCCGGGGCTGTTCACGTCATGGTGACGGCCATGGTCTAGGGACCACGTCTGGGCGGGGCCCAGGGCTGCTCATGTCATGGTGACGGCCATGGTCTAGGGACCACGTCTGGGCGGGGCCCGGGGCTGCTCACATCATGGTGATGGCCATGGTCTAGGGACCACGTCTGGGTGGGGCCCGGGGCTGTTCATGTCATGGTGACGGCCATGGTCTAGGGACTACATCTGGGTACAGAAGCCAGAGAGGCCGTGTGGGGCCCTGGGCTGCTCACATCATGGTGACGGCCATGGTCTAGGGATGTCTGGGCGGGGCCTGGGGCTGCTCACGTCATGGTGACGGCCATGGTCTAGGGACCACGTCTGGGCGGGGCCCGGGGCTGTTCATTTCATGGTGACCGCCATGGTCTAGGGACCACGTCTGGGCGGGGCCCAGGGCTGCTCACGTCATGGTGACGGCCATGGTCTAGGGACCATGTCTGGGCGGGGGCCCGGGGCTGCTCACGTCATGGTGACGGCCATGGTCTAGGGACCACGTCTGGGTACAGAAGCCGGAGAGGCCGGGCGGGTTGGGGCTTAGGCTTTCATTATAACCCTGTCCAGAACGAAGTTAACTAACCCTGTTTGAGGGCAGGCCCCAGCGACTCAAGGGCTGCCTGTAGGCCCCTCTTCTTGATTTCACACCGCCTCCCAGCCCCAGCTCCCTCCAACCATGAAGCTCTGGGAAGAAGCCACGTCCGCACCATAGCTGCAGGTACGTATGGATAGGGAAAAGCATGGCGTACGCAGGACGGTGCTGTCTGTGGTTTCAGACGTCCATGGGGGCCTTTGAACAGACCCCCCCCTCTTCACCCAGTCACCAGTTACACCTCGTGCCCCTCGCTAGACTAATGTCCTTGAGCAATGGGGCCATGGGTTGCCGGGCTTTGAACCCCTGGCGCCTTCAAGTGCCTGGCGCGTGGTAAGTGCCAGTGAGTGTTCACTGAGGGAACTTCCTCCTCCGAAGACGCCGACACCGCGTGCAGGCTGCGTGTGCTGGACCGGGCAGCGCTTTGTGTAGGGGTCCTCTCAGAGGAAAGCTGGGTTCTGAGTGTTGGGGATATTAATTATCCTTGCCTTTATAACAAGGCAAGGATAATAAATAATAATAATAATAATAATAATAATAATAATAAGGCTTTTCAGGAGCCAGGCGTGGTGGCATACGCTTGTAATCCCAGTACTTAGGAGGCGGAGACCGGAGGATCCGGGTTCACCGCCAGTCTCAGCTAATTAGCAAGGCTTCCGCAACTTCGCGAGACCCGGTTTCAAAATAAAGTATAAAAAATAGGGCCGGGGGCGTAGCGCGGAGGTAGAACGCCCCAGCGTTCAATCCCCGGTACCGCAAAAAAAAAAAAAAAAAGAAGGCGGCTTTTATTTGTTTTTTTTGGTACTGGGGATTGAACCCAGGCCCATTCTACCTCCAAACTACACCCCCAGCCCTTTTTATTTTTTTGTTTTGAAACAGGGTCTCACTAGGTTGCTGAGAGTCTCACTAAGTTGTGGAGACTGTCCTTGAACCTGTGATCCTCCTGTCTCAGCCTCCTAAATACTGGGATTACAGGCGTGCGCCACCACACCGAGCTAAAGAGTTTTAATGGGTTCATAAGACCTAACTCTGAAATTCCGAGTCCAGCAGGTGTTCTGTGTCCCTGGAGTGTAGACGATTGAGCCAGGGGTGCTGTAGCACATCTCTTGTGTGCAACCGTCTCTCCTCTCTGGTCAGGCCTGGAGTGAGGTCACAGCAATGTGACCTCAGCAGGAGGGGCCCGCAGAAGAAATGGCCATAGATGTCTTGAAGACAGAAGCATATTTTATGGTAGTGACAGTTCATTCTACAACGTTGCTAATATGAATAACGAGCTCTTGTGTGGCTGAAGTGCAGATCGCTTCGTGATTAATTCATTCTTTATGATCCTTCCATTCTATCTCATTTGTAAAAATTACGATTGTGCCGAACAAGCTCGTGAGGTTAATCAAGTGCACAGCTTATTTAAAACCACAAGAGAGTCTCATGAAGAATATTTATCTGTTAAATAATTCTTTACTTAATTAAAGAATATTTCATAATGTTTCTTTTAAAAGTAACTGTCAGGCTTATTAGGTAGAAATATAAATTGATTGGCAAAATAATTTTGTGGGGCTCTAATTGGCAATTACATCAATTTCACTTTGTTGGATGGAAATAAATCTTTTTAAAGAGAGAACAAACTATGGCTTGATCTTGGCATTATTATGAAAGGTTTTTTTAATTTTTAATTTTTAATTTTTTGGTGATACTGAGGATTGAACCCAGGGACATTCTACCTCTGGGCTATACCCCCAGCCCTATTTTTTTAATCTTTATTTTGAAACAGGGTCTCACTAAGTTGCGGAGGGCCTCACTAAGTAGCTGAAGCTGGCTGTGAACCCAGATCCTCCTGTCGCAGCCTCCCAAGTACTGGGATTACAAGCGCCACCACGCCCGGCTCTAATTTTTTTAAATATTAGCTTTTTCTGTGTGTGGTGCTGGGGATTGAACCCAGGGGCATTCTACATCTCTGAGATACAACCCCAGCCCTATTTTATGTTTTGCTTTTGAAACGGTCTCACTAGGTTGCTGAGAGTCTTACTAAGTTGCTGAGACTGGCCTGGAACCTGTGATCCTTCTGTCTTAGCCTCCAAGTACTGGGATTACGGGCCTGCACCACCATACCCGACCTTTTAAAATTTATTTGTTTTTACCCTGTATTGTTTCTTAAGTAAGTAGTTTATCCTTTAGGTTGACTTGTTAGGTTTTATTTAATTTTTGTGGTTTTTGGTTTGGGGTGTTAAACTTTATTTCCTCTGTGTGTTCATGTGTCTCTAGTCATATATGTATTTAATTCTTCAGTTAATAGTATATTGCTACTAAGAATTTCAAAGAATTTTAATTGATGAGAGGAATATAGGTTTAAGTTATTAAAAATTAATAATGATAAGCCTTATGATGTCAAGTAAAACTTTAATGCTGTGGCGCCGACTGGCTGTGTTTCCACCATTAGGAGCCAGAGCAGATGTGGTAATTGACCAGAGCACCACCCACGTCACGCGTGGCTACGCTGGCACTTACCGCAAATACTTCTGGACAGTTTCCCATCAGACGTGCTCTGGCCTAGCGCAGTCTTTCTCCTGCTCCTCCCTCGGCTGCGCGCGGTGGTGGTGGCGGTGGCGGTGGCGGTGGCGGTGGCGGTGTGACGGGGGTTCTGATGAGGTGCACCCAGGCCATTGGCTCATCACAGTGTAGCAGAGTTTGGGGTGCGCAGAGAGCAGCAGCTGTTGGCTTGTCCTGGGGCCTTGATCATGACCATCTATTTCTGTCTCTCCTCTTCCCCTGGGGAGAGAATGGTAACACGCACCCCAGGAGTTGATGATCATCGGGTCCCATGGCCTCGAATAACTCAGAGAAAATTTGGTAGAAAAATGAGACTCGAAGGACAACTGAAGAGGGGCTCGGGGCAGGAGGAGGTCCGAATGCGGCTTGTGCCGGCTGCAGCGGCTGTCAGAGTCTGCACCCCTGCCATGAGCCCTCCCTCCTACTCTCTCCTCCCTTCCTCTTTGTTTCCTTTCTCTGTTGGAGAGCAAACCCAGGGCCTCCTCTACCGCCACGCTGCACCCCCAGCCCTCTTTCTATTTCTAAAACCAGGAGAAGCCATCAGCTGTCGAATGCTTGCTCGGTTCTGAGTGCCCGTGAGCGGGGCGTGCCAGTCCGAGGGCACAGGCTGGCTGACGTGGTGTTTCCATTCTAGCACAAGAGGTGGCCGGTGACCGAGGAGCTCACCACGGAACCGCGGACTGTGAGACGCCGTGAGAAATGGGTACAGGTGCTGAGGCCATGTCACGGGGCCTCATGACGGGCCAGTGAAGGAGGGTGGGGAAGGGGGAGCGGCCCAGAGAGAGGGAAAGGTATATATTAGGCTGAAATGGCTGCTTCTGCAAGCCATAAAAAGCAAAGTCTCAGCAATGTCAAATGGTTCACTAACACAAATGCCTGGAGCAGAAGCAAGCCTGGCATTTAAGACTACTGAAGAGCCACGGGGTCTGGGGTGGCCGAGAGGAGTCACACCGTCCAGTGTGGGGCGGGGTCAAGGGTTTTGGTCTTTATCTGGAGTACAAAGTCCCTAGATAGATGAAAAGATTTTAGACATAAAGTTTTGACCAAGAGCTTTTCTCTAGTCACTGAACCGACCTGGGAGAGGACAGGAGACATTGGCCAGACATGGCTGCGGTCCTCGAGCTTCTCACGGGAGGCCCAGGGAAATGTTAAAAACCCATCTGAGGCCAGGTGGCATCCTGGCACGTATGGCCGGGAAGGGATGCAGAAATCTGCGTTTCTCACTGGGTAAAGCAATGGCCAGACAGGGCTGTGAGGAGGGAACGGGCCTCCGCCGTTCCCTTACATGAACGTTAGAAATGGACCTTTCACTGTCAGCATGGTTTGCATTATGATGTGAGAGTGTAATGCACCAATAAAAGCACATTAAAGAAGAAAGAAAAGCCGGGTGTGGTGGCGCACGCTTGTAATCCCAGTACTTGGGAAGCGGAGACTGGAGGATGCGGGTTCGCGGCCAGCCTCAGCTACTTAGTGAGGCCCTCCGCAACTTCGTGAGACTCGGTTTCAAAATAAAGTATAAAAAATAGGGCCGGGGGTGTAGCTCGGAGGTAGAACGCCCCTGGGTTCAATCCCTGGTACCGCAAAAAAAAAAAAAAAAAAAAAAAAGAAATACCTAAGTACTGAATGAAGTTAGTTTTTAGTTTTAGAATTGAAACCACCAATAAGATATTTTTTTCTCATTGAATTTAGAAGTTGTTGGTGTTATTTATTTTGCACTGTGCTTTATTTCTTTTGTAAAGCAAAACAATAACAATAAAACCTACTGTGATTTGTCTATGATCAGCGGCATCTAAGAGCTATTAAGGAACTTCTGAGTCAGGCGTGGTGGCAAGTGCCTGTAATCCCAGTACTTGGGAGGCTGAGACAGGAGGGTCACAGGTTTGAGGACAGCTTCAGCAGTGTAGTGAGACTCTCGGCAACCTAATGAGACCCTGTTTCAAAATAAAAAGGGCTGGGGGTGTAGTTCAGAGGTAAAATGCCCCTGGGTTCAATCCCCAGTACCATACACACACACACACACACACACACACACACACACACACACACACACTTCTGATACAGCACAATATGCAGGAGCTGAACAGGTAAATACTACAGACAACTAGAGAAATAAGTGTGTGAGCTATAAAGGGACAAATGACTAATTGGTGCTTTCCACTGACATGTTTTATCTTAATTAGAATAGTATACTGAGCTTGCAGTTCTGATTATGCAATCATTTTCTTCAGCTGAATTAGCATGTTTTAACATATTTATTCATTAGGTCTTATGTCCCTGATAAATTAGACTTTATAGGTAATCAAAACATTATTGCATGATATAATTGCGGCTCTCTGAATCAGAGTTTATGAAAGTTACTGCTATACTATATGTAATGTAAATGTCCCCTGATGGTAAGGATTAACGGCTCTATAAGCTCGCTGGTAAAGTGCAGTCTATGTTCTGGTTGATTTACAGTGCGGTAACTTTATATCTATTTATTTATTTTTTTATTTTGCATTTTTTATTGGTGCATTATTTGTTTTTTATTCAGAGCAATCTACTGTAATGGGAGAGCACGTGTGTGTGTGCACGCCTGCTTAATAATGTATACCCCTAGCCAGACAAGTGGCACATTCCTGTAATCCAGTACAGTACATACCAATAACTTTTATTGGTGCATTGTAGTCTCACATCATAATGTAGTTCATAGTGATGGTGACATACAGGCACACAGCACTTGGCGGGCTTTCCCCGGCTCCCTCCCCATCCGCCCCTTTCCCCATCCAGGATATTGAGATTGACATTGGTATTCTCACACATGTACATAATGTTGAGGGAAGTGATTCCTTCATTGATCCTCCCTTTTCCCCGTCTTCTTCCCCTAAATCCCTCCCTGGCTCCACTGGAGTTTCTCCTCCACTATCTGAAGTCATGGTAACTTTTTAAGAGCTTCAGTGCTGCTGCTGAGACTGTGAACAGCTGGAGGATCTCCAGGGGACGCATCCTCTGTAATTTAGTACTAGTTGCTAAGCCTCTTGTGACCATGTGTATGTGCTGGTTATGGTA
The DNA here is from genome assembly GCA_004027185.1 of Glis glis. Taxonomy (NCBI): domain Eukaryota; kingdom Metazoa; phylum Chordata; class Mammalia; order Rodentia; family Gliridae; genus Glis; species Glis glis. Next base: position 32,525 of record PVJS01008434.1, read on the forward strand.
CCAGTGCGCTGTTGTACTCATGACACCGTGAAGCGGGAGCTTGATTTCACCTGGAAATGGAGTAACTAACTGGTAGGACTTAGTAACCACACCCGGGACTACTTGTCAGGTTTTTTCCCATTTCTTGTCTTATAAAAAAAAAATCACTGATTGTCTGAGTCAGCATTCTCACTGCTATGAACCAAAAAACCTGACCACACAACTCAGGGGAAGGAATATTTATTTGCTCACAGTTTTTGGATATTTCAGGGTTTAGTCCACGTCAGACTGGGTCTGCAGATTTCAGGGCATGGCGAGGGGAAGCAGAGAGAGGGAGAGCAAGTGCTCTGTTCTCACACTTCAGAGGCTGAAAGCAAGAGAGAGCAAGGGGGGGGCGACCTTATATAATCCGAAGGCCACGCCCCCAGGACCCCTCCTTGGCAACCACTTACCAGGGAGGTAACGGTAACGGATGACGTGTGACGAGACAGGAATTTCACAATTCCACAGTGTCCGAGGGGCTGAGTCAACCCACTGGATCACACTGGAGTCAAACCAGTAACCCCATGGGGACCTTGCTATAAGCAATCACTCCTCACGGTGCTTGGGTCGCAGAGATGTGGAGAAGCAAGTCCTGAGGCTTAGGGAACTTTGGCTTGACAATATCACACATATTTGTCTACTCAGGGCTCGTGAGAGTTTTTTTTTTTTTTTTGCGGTACCAGGGATTGAACCCAGGGGCGTTCTACCTCCGCGCTACACCTCCGGCCCTATTTTTTATACTTATTTTGAAACCGGGTCTCACGAAGTTGTGGAGGGCCTCACTAAGGAGAGAGAGAGAGAGAAAGAAACAGGGAGAGAGAGAGAGAGAGAGGGAGCTGAGGCTGGCCGCGAACCCGGATCCTCTGGTCTCCGCCTCCCAAAGTACTGGATTACAAGCGTGCACCACCACGCCCGGCGCTCATGAGAGTTTTTAATTTGCTGGTGTGTGTCATGTTTGAGCGGGAACATAAGATAACCCAGTCAGCCAGGTGTGGTGGCGCACACTGGTAGTCCCAGTACTTGGGAGGCTGAGTCAGGAAGATCACAGGTTTGAGGCCAGCCTCAGCAACTTAGTGAGACGCTTAGTAACCTAGTGAGACCCCATTTAAAAATAAAAAGTAAAAAGGGCTGAGGGTGTAGCTTGGAGGCAGAACGCCATGGGTTCAATCCCCAGTACCAAAAATAAATAAATAAATAAATAAATAAATAAATAAATAAATGATAACAGAGTCCACAACCTTTCCAAAGGACTTCTGACCGTCGACCACACATCTGCCGCCCACAACCAGTCCAGCAGCCCCCCCCCCAGGGCAGCTCGCACGCAGAGCATGGGGCCTGTGTGAGTGGGGCGCCCTGGGAGAGCTGTCTTCAGATGGGTCGTCTGTGGAGGACCTCTGCATTCCTGCTTTTGGTAGACTGTATGTTAACGAGAGAGAACTTGAGGGTCTGGAAAGTTTTTTTAATTTTTTTTAAGCTTTGGATTATTACTTTTATTTACTGTGAATTGAAGAGAATGATAATGGTGCTTTCTGTGGTGGTTGGTGATAAATAATTGAGGAACATTTAAGTTACAGAGTGTGTTGTGCAGAAAGATCGTAATGAACAGAGCGGGCTGCTTGGCACTTCTAATACTTCCTTTTTCTCTCGTGCTCACACTCGTCTGAGATAGTGGAAGATTCAGTCGCTGCTCTCTTCAGACTGCCTGTAAGCCCTTTAAGACAGTGATATGCCTGTTGTAACTGCCTCTCACATGTGCACAAACCCCCACGGGGGAAGGACGTGCAGACAGAGGCTGGGGTTTCTCAGTGGTAACCCTGGGGGAGTGCTGGGCATGGTCCCACGTGGTGCTCACTGTGACATCCAAGTTCTGCCTCGTAGGAAGAACACACTGTACGTGAGTGTGAAAGTCAGAAGGAGGTGGTGCTACATGGACTCATCTCGTTCTTGGTGAGGACCCCTGTGTTCTTTATTTCTATCTATTTTTATTTTTTTGTGGTGCTGGGAATGGAACCCGGGGCCTCGTGCATGCTAGGCAAGTGCTCTACCACTGAGCTACATGCCCAGCCTGTGTTCTTTATTAAATTAAATTAATTAATTAATTAATTCTGTGATACTGGGAATTGAACCCAGGGGCATTCTACCTCCGAGCCACACCCTCAGCTCTATTTTTATTATTATTATTATTTTTTGCGGTACCTGGGATTGAACCCAGGGGCGTTCTACCTCTGCGTTACACCTCCGGCCCTATTTTTTTATACTTTATTTTGAAACCAGGTGTCACGAAGTTGTGGAGGGCCTTATTAGGTAGAGAGAGAGATATTTTATTTTAATTTTTTTTGTGGTACTGGGGATTGAACCCAGGGACATTCTACCTCCAAGCTATACCCCCAGCCCTATTTTATTTTTATTTTGAAACAGGGTCTTGCTAGGTTGATGAGAGACTCACTACTTGCTCAGGCTGTCCTCGAACCTGTGATCCTCCTGTTGCAACCTCCCAAGTACTGGGATTACAGGCGTGTGCCACCATGCCCAGCCTTATTTTTATTTTAGGATCTCACTAGATTGATGAGAGTCTCACTACTTGCTGAGGCTGTCCTCGAACCTTCCATCCTCCCCAAGTACTGGGATTACAGGTGTATACCACCACGCTTAGCTTGTTCTTTATTTTAAAGTCCATAGTTGTGTGCTTTGGGGAATATTCTAAAAGAGGAAAATAATTTCTGTTCATCTAGGTGATTTTAGTAGCCTCATATTTGTGGTTTGGACAAAGGGTTCCCGATGTCTTGACTTCCAGTTGTTTTTTGAGTTGTAACTGGAGACCTGGTTGGTTCCCAGCATCTGGGCTCCACTCTCGAGAGAGGTGGGCTCTGATGGTGTTGCTCCTGCCCTTGCCTGTCTGGCTTCACAGCAGCCTCCCTTCTGGAGAATGCAAAGGAAAAAGGAAAGATTACAGCCGGGCCTGGTGGCACACACCTGTAATCTCAGTACTTGAGAGGCTGAGACAGGAGGATCAAAGGTTTGAGGATGGCCTCAACAACATACATAGCGAGACTCTCAGCAACCTCGTGAGACCTCGTTTCCTAACAAAAATAAAAAAAGGGCTGGAGGTGTAGCTTGTAGGTAGAATGCCCCTGGGTTTAATCCCTAGTAACACACACACACACACACACACACACACACACACACACACAACACACAAAAGTAAAGATTACAATTGCTTTCCTTTAGAGAAAAGTAGTCTGTAGTAAAGAAGTTAAACTTTGTTGTGTGGAAATAAAGGAAAATCAACCAAAAGAGCATACAGAATCGATGTACTCAGTGCTGTCTCCATAGGAACCAGCCGCCCTTGGGTGCGCTCACAGACTCCAGCAGGTGGCGGAGAGGGCTCTGGCTGGGCAGCTGGAGCAGCTCACGGGCTCAGGTGTGAATGTTCAGGGCGCATTTGGCTTTCTCTCATGGCTCCCAAGTGGAAGCAGCAGCAAGCGGTAGGGGAGCTGGCAGCCAGCGGTGACATCCTGACCATCTGGGGCCGGCTGCTGCAGGACGTGCGTGATGACGCCAGGAGCTACTGATCGGGTCAGAATTCTCCTTTAATGGCTGTTGTCTGTTTGTATATTTAGTCTCTCAACTGGAAAAATGAAATTTGGATTCTGTCTTTCTATTACCCAGTCCTGAATCCATGCCACAAAGCTATTACCTTATCCTAGTTACTTAAATTAATCCTCCCGAGCATTTCTGGCACAGCACACGCTTTTTTTTAAGAGACTTCAGGCTCCCGCTGGTGGCCTCGTGGGGTTGGGAGAAGAGCCTCGGGCTGGGACGTGAGGCTGGAGTTGCACACGGATGCGGCTCCCCACGTGCCATGTGTTCAGGGCAAATCATGTCAAGATGAGGTCTGCTGTCGTGACCCTCCATGGGGCGTTGTGACGATACAGCAAAACCCCCCAAAACAGACGAGACCTGCATTCATTTGCAGCAGCTGCAGTACAAAGTAGATACCTGGCTGCCTCCGCCGTCCACGACAAAGGAGCGGGTGGCCCTGCTCCCTCTGAAGGTCCCAGTGGGGAAGTCTGTTCCAGGGCTGTCTCCAGTGTCTGCTTGTCCCTTGGCACATGGCAGCGTGGCTCTAGACTGCACATGACATTCCCCCTGGGAGCCAGTCTCCATGCACCTTTTTTTTTTTTTTTTTTGGCGGTACCGGGGATTGAACCCAGGGGTATTCTACCTCCGCGCTACGCCCCCGGCCCTATTTTTTTTATGCTTTATTTTGAAACCAGGTCTCACGAAGTTGTGGAGGGCCTCACTAGGGAGAGAGAGAGAGAGAGAGAGAGAGAGAGAGAGAGAGAGAGTGCACACGTGTGCGTGCGCGCACGCTGAGGCTGGCCGCGAACCCGGATCCTCCGGTCTCCACCTCCCAAAGTACTGGGATTACAAGTGTGCGCCACCACGCCTGGCTCCATGCACCTTTTAATCACACCAGTCATACTGGATTAGGGCCCACCTTAGTCCCATCCGACCTCACCTCAGCTAATTACATCTGCTGGGATCCTGTGTCCAAATAAGGTCCCATTCTGAGTCACGGGGGTGGCCTTGAGCACGTGACGTTCGGAGGATGCATTTGAACCCACAACAAGGTCCCCGAACACACACTGTTAATATCAAGCCCTTGAGTCTCCTGGGCCCTCAAACTGCTGGGACCACTGTGCTCCTGGGGCGGTCACCTGTCCCTCTAGCTCTGTTTCCTCCGCTGTACAGGAGAGGATGGTGCACACCTCCTGTGGCTGGAAGGGTTAGAAGAGGAAGTACAGCTGGTCGTGGCCACACTTGTAATCCCAGTACTTGGGAGGCTGAGACCGGAGGACCCGGGTTGGCGGCCAGCCTCAGCTACTTAGTGAGGCCCTCCACAACTTAGCGAGACCCTGTTTCAAAATAAAGAATAAAAAATAGGGCTGGGGGTGTAGCTCGGAGGTAGAATGTCCCTGGGTTCAATCCCCAGTACTGCAAAAAAAAAAAAAAAAACCCAAGAGGAAGTACATGACCAGGGCTGAGCACATCCCCGGGTGCCCTAACAGCCCTCTAATTATTATCTACTAGAGAGAGACACGTCCACAGACTGCGTGGAGAAGCCCGGGGAACAGCATGCGTGTGCTTCTTACACCGAGGGACTTGGGTGTCTTGGTCAGGGGAGGGTGTCTGTCCACCAGTCTCTAGGGAGGCCTGGCCACCCCTCTGCCTTCCAGGAGCCCAGACATGGAAGGCGAGTGCAGGCTTCGCTTCCACGAGCCTTCCCAGGCGCGCTGCGTGCTGGCAGCTTTCCACCGTCTCCCTGTTCGCCCATGGCACAGGGACTCGCTGCCATGTTACCTCTTGTGCTTCTGTCCCCCCACACCCCGCGGTTCTGTTGCTCAGGGCAGGCCTGGTGGGAGTCTCCTCCGCACACCCAGCACCGAGCGACCTCTGTTGACTTAAACCGCAGGCTCAGCGCAAAAGGAAATGAAGGGCCCCTTGTTGGAAAGTTATCCACCACTTCAAGACGTCCAAAGCAGGCCCTTCCACCTGATGTGGAGTCCCGTGTGAGCTCACGGGTTGGACACCCCCAAGCTGGCTCTGGCTGGTGTCACCTAAGCCAGAATCTCCCAGAAACAGAATACTGTTGACATCCCAGGGTGCAGGATGTGCACATAGGAAGCAAGATGCCAGCTTGGTGCCGCCCTGCCCAGGCCTCACCCCGCAGCTGGTCATCGGCCACAAGCATGAGCTCCCAGAAGAGAGGACTTCGCCACAAAGCCCCGATGTCCCTCGGGGCGTGCCTAATGATACCTATTATTAAAAGCGCCACGTTCCTCTGGGAGGAGCAGGTCGAGATACAGACGGCTCCCGGATGAATAAGCCCGGGGCTTCCGGGCTGTGTGTTTATTGATTCATGAGTCTTCTTGTAAAACAGAGGAGAAAAGAAACAATTATGTGCTGAAAAGCACATTTTAATTTTTTAAGTGGATCCGTTGAACATTTGCGCTTGAATAATGGCCCCGGGTGGAGCAGGCTGCCTGGAAGGGCCTCTGCGTTTCCTGCCCATGAGTCCTCAAGTTCGGGGGGGGGAAACTCCCTCATATCAGACTCGGATACAGCATTTGGCACAGTGCACCATAATTGTTTACTTGCTTTTTATGTGGTCAAGGGTTAATCTCACCTTAAGGCAGCCTGGCCCTTGCCCTGGGCTTCTGGAGGTGACCACCCGGCTCCTGGAAGGTCTTCCCCATAGGACTGTCTGGGGCTGGTCGCTCACACTAGTCTGATGAGAGTTACGGGGGCCTTGGGCCTCAGGGGCTGGACAGCCAGTTCTGCCTAAGTGCCTGTTGCGGTTTAGACATCTAATGTCCCCCAGAAGGCTCACATGTTGACTGTGCAGCACTGTTCAGACGGCTCTGAGCTGGTCGGTGGTTAAATCCACCAACGGATTAATAATTTGAAGGGATTTACTAGATGGGAACTGTAGTCAGGTGTGGCGTGATGGAAGGAAGTAGGCCACTGGGGCGTGGCCTTGGGGACCATACTGTCCCTGGCCCCTTTGTCTCTCTGCTTCCTGGCTGCCATGAGCTGAGCAGCTTTCTTCTGCCATGCCCTGCCACCATGACGTTTCAGCCTTAGAGCCAGCCCACCGTGGACCAGGAGCCAAACAAACCTTTCCTCCTTTAAGTTGTTCTTGTCAGGTATTTTGGTAACACAGTGCCGAGCCCAGTGGGGACTCTGGACACCGAGCACTGGCATTGTTGGTTGGTAATACTCTATGTGTCGTGGCATATCAATGCCCTGAGGTGTTAATGCCTCCAGGATGCCACCATGAGGGACAGCCACCCACCCCTGGAACCTGCCCGCGTGAACTAGCCTTTGTTATAACAGACTGCAGCTGTGGGTACATGGGACCCTAGTGGATGCCTGAAGCCAAGGATAGTACCAAACAGCATATACATGCGTTTTTTCCTATACATACACACCTATGGTGACGCTTATAAATTAGATCCAGTAGGAGATTAAGCCATGCATGGTGGCACACATGTGTAATCCCAGCTATTCAGGAAGCTGAAGCAGGAGGATTGCAAATTAGAGTCATCCTGGGCAGCCAGGCGTGGTGGCACATGCTTGAAATCCCAGTACTTGAGATTGAGACAGGAGGATCTCAAGTTCGAGGACAGCCTTGACAACGTAGCAAGACTCTCAGCAACCTAGTGAGACCCTGTTTCAAAATAAAGAATAAAAAATAGGGCTGGGGTTGTAGCCCAGAGGTAGAATGCCCCTGGGTTCAATCCATAGTAACACACACACACACACACACACACACACATCATATCCTGGGCAATTTAGCAAGGTCTTCTTTCAAAACAAAAAATAGAATAGGGCTTGGGCTGTAGTTCAGTTCAATTCCTAGTACCTCCCACTCTTCCCAAAAATCAACAACAATAATTATTAATCAAATGGAACAATTGTAAGTATGTACTATAGTAGCCGTTGTGTGAAGGTGGTATCTATTTCTAGAGTGATGTCGGCATTGTGACGTAGCAAGGGCTACTTGAACACAGCATTGTGCCATGACAGCCGATCCATTTGGCCCAGAATATGCTTCTAGCTGTACCCAGAAGTGACAGCCCTGGTCAGCTAGTGTCAGTGGTGGCTCAGCCAGCCGTGGCTGGGGGACCTGGCCATCTTGGCCTGGGGTACCCGGAAGCAGAGCGTGAGCCCGAGGCTGCAGTGCAGGCCTACATGGTGAATGTGGTCGCAGGGCTGGAGGGGGCTGGGGACGAGGGCAGTGGTGGAGCACCGCAGGACAGGGTCATTGCCCGGTGGCCTCAGGGCGCTGGCTGCACTCTGCTCAGGATTGCTTGGGAAGCTCATTGTTATAGTTAGATACTAAATGTCCCCTAAGGAGCTCACTTATTAATGTTTGGAACTGATGTAATTGAGTCATGAGGGTTGTATCCCAGCAGTGGGTAAATCCATTGTAATGGATTTACCTGGGTGGTACCTGGCCTATAGGGTGTGGCAGGAGGAGGTGGGTCCCTGGGGGTGCGGCCTTGGGGATTATATATGATTCCACCTCCCCCTGCTCGCTCTCTCTCTTTCTCTCTCTCTCTCTCTCTCTCTCTTCCAGCCTCCATGATATGAGGAGCACAGCCCATGTGCTCTTCCTCTCTCTGCCTCCTGCCGCCATGCTTTGAGATCTGCGGTCCCCGGCCTCACATGGACTGAACCTGAAACCATAAGAAAATAAATCTTCTTTCCTTTAAGTTACATGGTCAATTTTTTTTTTTTTTTGCGATACTGGGGATTGAACCCAGCCCTATTTTTTATTCTTCATTTTGAAACAGGGTCTCCCTTAAGTTGCGGAGGCCTCACTTAAGTAGCTGAGACTGGCCACGAACCCAGATCCTCCTGTCTCAGCCTCCCAAGTACTGGGATTACAAGTGTGTGCCACCATGCCCGGCTCTACGTGCTTTTAAGTGGCTGAATTTTGAATAGATAAAAGGTTTTTTTTTTGGTGATACTGGAGATTGAGCCCAGGGGTATTCTACCTCCAAGCTACACCCCAGCCCTATTTTATTTTTATTTTGAAAGGGGGTCTTCCCTTGATGAGAGCCTCGCTACTTGTTGAGGCTGTCCTTGAACCTGTGATCTTCCTGTCTCAGCCTCCTAAGTACTGGTATTAGAGGCACATGCCACCACACTCGGATAGGAATTTCAAATTAGTGTTATATTAAAGCCTTTTGTTGGGAAGTGTTACTTTTAAAATATTCAGTGCTCTCATCCAGAGATTAGCTGTTTCTTCCCTGTTATTCATATCTTCTATTCAGTCTATATTAGGTAGGTTGCTGAGGGTCTCGCTAAGTGGCTGAGGCTGGCCTCAAAACTGCCATGCTCTGGGTATGAGCCACCACGCCCGGCTGTTTTTCTTACGCTTTCTCCCACCTCTCTGTTTTGGGAGGAGACACTCAGCTTCATCGACAGTGGATGTGAAGCCTGCAGGGAGCCAGGGGAATGAACCAGCGCCCACTGGATGTTTCTTCAGCCTTGAGGAACTTTCTGATTAAATTATAAAATTCCTCAAGGCTTCTAAACTCTGTGATCGAACATCAACTTTATTAATTCCACGCTCTGGTAGGCACCATGGAGCCCTGCGGGCCAATGCGTGGTTGGGAGGGTTACCTGACATGGTGGCTGATTGACTGAGGTTGCGCTTTCTAATACAGGGAAGGGAGACTCGTGGCACCTGGGACGGTTAATTTGTGTGTCACCCTGACCAGGCTGTGGTGTGCTGTCACACGCCAGTCTGCCTGTTGCTGCAGGCATTGTGTAAATGGGGTTAACATTTCTACTCAGCGGACTATAAGCACAGGAGGGGCCTCTCTGTGTGGGTGGGCCTCGCCCCATCAGCTGAGGGCCTTAGAGCAAGAACTGAGGATCCCTGGGGAAGAAGGAATTCAGCCTGAAGGCTGTGACACAGATGTCCCGCCCGAGCTTCCAGCCCGCTGGTCTGCCCTGCTAGCCACGGACTTGCCAGCCCACAGGCCCATGAGCCAGTTCCTTAAGATGCTGTCTTCCTGCCCCCCATAGACAGAGCTCCTGTCACCCATGTTTGTTTCTTGGGAGACCCTGACTGATTCAGAACCTGGTCCTCCTCCCTCTGCCTGGGGCCCAGGGGATTCTGGGTTGCTGCCTCTGCCCTGCAGAATGCTGCTGCAGAATCATCTAGAAGGCAGTGACTGCGGTTGTTTGGAGTGGGCACTTGAGAAGGAACCCGTTTGCCCTTCTAATTCTGGGGCGTATTCTTTGTGGATGTTGACTAGTGAAAGAAATTGTTCTCACGTTAAGTACCATCTAATTAATTTTCAACAAATACTTGTGGGCTTCTGGCGTCGGCGTGCTGGGTCTGGCGTTCCGGGGACGGTGAGGACTCAGACGCAGGGCAGAGAGGAGGTCCGCGCTGAGCTCGCCTCTCGGTGTCCTCGCTGGGGCTCCTGGGGCCGGGGTTCGCTGACCAAGGCAGGACAGGGCCCTGCTGCTCTTCCACAACCTCGCCGTGCTCTCCTGCCTTTGGTAAACTGTAGAGACCGGAAGGAGGCAAGGACAGCTCTCCTGTGGGGGCTGGGAGGGCCCTGGCCACGCAGCCCTGTGAACCTGGCATCGGAGCAGTCTGGAGTTCATGGTGAACGAGGACACACTCACCTGCCTTTTTTTTTTTTTTTTGGTGGTACCTGGGATTGAACCCAGGGGCATTCTACCTCTGAACTACACCTCCAGCCCTTGGTATTTTTTCTTTTGAGATGGGGTCTGGCTAGGTTGCTAAGGGTCTTGCTACTTGCTGAGGCTGTCCTTGAATCTGTGATCCTCCTGTCTCAGCCTCCCAAGTACTGGGATTAGAAGCGTGCGCCACCACACCCAACTTGCATGTTTGCGCCTGCCATTTTTGAATGCTAATTCTCATAAAGTGACCTTGATAAGTCATGTAAATATTACATGACAGTGGCCACCAGATGGAAGGAGAAAGGAACTGATCCTCCCTCTCTCCCTCTTTCCCGTCCTCTCTCCTCCCTCCCTCCGTTCTTCATCCCTCTCTCTTTTCTTCCCTTCCTGGGATCAAACCCAGGGCCTCACGTGTGCTAGGCAGGTATTCTATAGCTGAGCTGAACCCCAGCCCCCCAAATCAGGGTTTTAACTAGAAAGAGAGAGTGCGAAGGAAAGACTTTGAAGTCAGCGTTGCGTGTGCCTGTGTGGCCCGAGTGTGCCTGTGTAGGTGTGTGCGCATGTGCTGGCGGGGTGGCGCTTGTGGGGTGCGATTGAGATAACAAATGATACCATTAGCAGATGAGGAGGAGCTTTTAAATTAGCAGCCGCCCAAGATTGGAGATTAATTTTTAAAATGTTTCCTAACAAGAAAAATGAAGCGAATAAATTCTGACAATGAGGGAGTAATGAAGACCTTGCAAGGACAGCTCATTGCCAGAGGCAGATAAGGGAATTCTCCCGGGGCTGCCGCAGATGTGCATCAGGGGCCGGGAGGCGTGCGTCTTCAGGCATTGGGGGCCCGGCGCGCTGCCTTTTTTTTTTTTTTGAACCCAAGGAGTCGCTTCTGAAATATCTTGGAGAACATGCCGAGAAAGGCAGGCAGTGGAGGCCGCGGCCCCTGCAGCGGAGGAGGCGCCCTGTGCCGGATCCCCGCCCACCGCGTCACCTGTCTGATAGGGCGTCCAGGTGCACGTGGCCCCGTGTTAGGGCTGCGTGGATCGGATGCTCCTGGGACGTGGTGACTACTGGGAAACGTGAGTGCAGCCACTGCAAATGTGGAAGGGAGCGAGGACTTGGGGGCCGGGAAACGGGGTGCGGGACCCCTGGGCTGGAGCGTGGGCAGCGATCTTGGGGTTGGAAGTGATCAGTGGTCTGTACATGTGTAGTCAAACTTCATGGCTTCTCAAACAATGGCAGTTAGCCTGGGCTGAGGACGGAGACTTTGGCCCTTGCAGTCAAAAGGTCGCCCATCGGACACTGGAGCAGGCCCAATGAAGAGTCGGTGGTTTCTACAAAAATGACCTTCAAGTCCCTAAAAAGAAACCAAGGCCACTGTTACCATCATGACCCATGTGTCAGAGGTGTCATCTACAGCAAAGGTGTAGCAGACTAATGATATATAGCTCAGCTGTGAAACCTCCCAAATTAGTCATTTTTAAAGCCAAGTAAAAGCAAGAAACAAAGAGGAGTGCATGGGGACCCAGAGTCAGAGAAGTAAAAAGCACACAGGGTTCGTTAGTGCCGGGAGCCTAGGCCAGCTGCCCTTGCTGGCTGGGAATTATCCAAGTTAGGAGTGTGTCTTCCATCCTGAGAACAGCTCTCAGGTCCTGGAGAGATGCTTCTTAGCTGCCAAGTCGCATAGGTACGATTGTGAGTCTCTTTTAGTAAATGCCCACGGAGCGAGGGCCCCTTTTTTCCACATCCTAGCCAGTACTTGTTATCTTTTTTTTTTTTTTTTTTGATAATAAAGCCATAGCTGGGCGTGGTGGTGCACACCTGTAATCCCCTTACTTGGGAGGCTGAGACAAGAGGATCACAGGTTCACGGCCAGCCTCAGCGACTTAGTGAGGCCCTCTGCAATTTAGTGAGACCCCGTTACAAAATAAAAGAATAAAATAGGGTTGGGGGTGTAGCTCAGAGGTAGAATGCCCCTGGGTTCCATCCCCAATACCCGCCCCCCCCCCACTGAGGTAATGTGGGTGGACCCTGATCCAATGTGGTTGGTGTCCTTAAAGAAAAGGGAATTAGGACACGAACACACAGAGGGGTGACTGTGTGAGGACACAGCAGATGACATCCAACTGCATGGCAAGCAGAGAGGCCTCAGGAGAGCCCAGCCCTCGGGCACCTCCATCCGGGTCTTTCGGCCCCTAGCACAGGGAGAAATAAAGTCTTTGTTGTCTATGCCTCTGCGTTTGTGGTACTTCGTTATGACAGCCCTAGCAAACGAATACGGTATTCATATTTAATATCTTTCAAATGCTCATGCCTGTCACACAAAACCCAAATGGCCTGCATGCTGACTTCAGCCGCGGCAGAACTTCAGCTGCGAAATTTCAAATGGTGGGGCACTTGGCGAAGGGTCAGACCTTCCCTGAACCGACCGGCCATCTCCGGCTGGAGGATTCTTGATATCGACTTAGCCAGCTTAGGAAAGAGAGACGAGACAAGAACTTTGCTTCAACTTAGGAGAAGTGCCTTCCTCAGGATGTTCTCTTGTGCCTTTTAAATAATAATAATGACACTGGCTGGCTCGAGTCCTCGCTGCGCCAGGCCGGGGGCCCGATGTGCATCAGTTATTCTACATCTCAGCAACGTGAATTTCCGTGATCATGCCCTGTTGTTTTTCATTTTTTTTTAATGCCCTGTTTTTCTAGATTAGGAAGCCAAAGCTTGGAGTGGTATTTGCTGACTAGTATGTACTTCATAAACAATTTTCATTTATTTATACCTGAAAAGACTTAGATTTTTTTGTCTTTATCTGAATGCAGTAATTCTGGTTCTCACCCCAGCATCTGGGGCAGGACAGATATCTCACCAGTACTCTGAAGGCTGTGTAGGCAGCGGTGTGTGTGTGTGTGTGTGTGTGTGTGTGTGTGTGTGTTTACAGTCTTTCACGAGTGAAAATTGGGAATCATCAACTTTATTTGTTTATTTTTTTTTGGAACTGGGGATGAATCCCAGGGGCATTCTACCTGAGCTACACCCCCAGCCCTATTTTCTATTCTTTATTTTGAAACAGGGTCTCACTAAGTTGTGGAGGGCCTCACTAAGTAGCCGAGGCTGGCCGCGAACCTATGATCCTCCTGTCTCAGCCTCCCAAGTACTGGGATTACAAGCGTGCGCCACCACGCCTGGCTTCAACTTAACTTTAAACTTTAACTTTAAAGGGAGCTGGATGGAGATGAGCTGTTAAGAACCTGGCAAGGCCAACTCCAGGAGGCCGCCATCTTCCTGCTCTTCACCACCTCGTCCCAGAGAAGACACAAGCTCTCTACATAAGGAGATTTTGCTCATGTGTGGACTACAGGATGGGCGTGCCAGGAAGCTGTCTGGGGTGCTAATAAGAATGTGACGGTATTTGAGTAACCCAGAAGCCGGAGCCAGTCACTCTGGCTTCCCCCTCTTCCTACGCAATGAACAGAGTGTAAATCACTAGCCCCCTTCCTGCCAGGGTCGAGTCTTAAAAAATTCATCGCCAGCAGTTCCAAATAAGGCAATGTGTTTAGGTATTTAATGACTGTCTTATTTTGAATATAAAGAGGTACCAAACGTTTATTCATAGTGAAGTAATTTCTTCTATCCCATTTAATGTGCACTGGTTACGTATCTGAAGACTGTTGCTCCAGACGCCTTGTGACTGACTCTCCTGGCGCGCCCGCATTTCTCTCTGCTGTTCCTGATGTTCCTTCTTATCTCTCTCTGCACACCTTCCACACTGTGGGTCCCTGTCTTCTCTGTTTCCCGCATACCCAGCATCAGGAGTACTTGAAGACTGTCCCAGTCAGCCTGCAAACAGGGTTTCCAGATAAAATACAGGATACCCAGCTAATGTTAGGTTTCCAATAAACAACAAAGAATTTTTTAAGCACAGCATATCCCTTGCAATATTTATGACACATTCCCAACGCTGCATGGGACCTGCTTACCCTAAAAAATTATTCATTGCTTATCTGAAATTCTGACTTACCTGGGTGTTTTTTTTAATTTGCTTAATGTGGCAACCATATTTGCAAAGGTAGACCATGCTAGTGGTTCAGAGTAATTTCTTGGAAGAAGTGTGTGTGTGTGTGTGTGTGTGTGTGTGTGTGTGTGTGTGTGTTTGACTCATGAGTTACTGACTGGGTGGGTTAATCTTTGTTTATATTTAATAATGAAATCAATCTTATTAGTGATAACAAAATCATGAATGGTAACTGCCATGCGGAATGCCTTCCTCCGACACAAGGTCATTTAATTCTTGTCACAGGCCCGCGAGGCCTGTCCCTCCTATCTGTGGGTGTGCGCAAGGCTGGGCTCATGCCCACCGCCTCTCTGCACCGTGGGACGATTTCCTTCCATTCTCCGTTAATTCACTCATGGGGTGTTTAAAACCCTGATGCAAGGATCCAGGACCAGGATGTGAATCTTGGGTCGGTCATTTACGAATTGTGTGAACCTCAGAATATTCCTAACCTGTCTCAATTTCCAGGTTTCCAGAAGAGAGGCTGTGACTGAGCTGTCAGGGTTGGTGGGGGAAGGTGGCAGGGGAATGGCGGGCTGAGCTAGGACCCTGCTGGGTGCCCCTGCCTGTCCTCTCTGACTCTCTCGGGCTTGCAGGGAAGGAGGGTCACAGGTCTGTCCTGCCGACGCACCTCCCCAGCCCCTTGGTCAGACAGGGCCAGGTCTGGTCCTGGGCAGTGTTTGCAGGCCCGCCTGTCCCAGAGGCGGACAGCAGAGGGCGCCCCGCCACCGCCGCCTGCCCACGTCCCAGCACTGGCTGAGCTCCGCTCTGGGCTGAGGGCTGTGTGCGGAGCAGGCTGAGATTTGCAAGTGGAAACAGTTCAAATAATATTATGTGATGTGTGAATGTATCACTGGTAATTTCACTGTCATGAACTGTTACAATGCCCCAATGAAAATTAAAAAAAGAAAGTGCTGGACCACTTCCCAGAGGAAATGGAATCTGAAGGGAGGTGGGAAAATGACCTGCGCTAACCCTTCCTTCCAGGTTATTCTAGAATCTTCTCACTGCGTGGAGGAGCTGGGAACAAGTGGGACTTGGGTGGCAGAAGCTGCTCTGTGGTTTTACCTTTGGAGTGAACGCACCCCGAAAACCTCTTAGCTCTTTGGAAACAAGGACCCAGAGCCAAGTGCAGACCCCCCACCTGTCTGGGGCCACAAGTCCAGCAGCCTCCATCTGTGTGGAACGAGGCTGAGCATTGGTCCTGAGCCCCAAAGCCTCCAGAGGGCAGAGGCCAGCCATTCACCGGACTCCCTGGCTGTGAGGCCCAGGGCGCCTCTCGCAGAGCCCAGCATCTCCTACACACGCTTCTAACGAACCCTCCAACGCTGGCACAGCAGAACCAGCCAGCTAGAAGGGGGAGAAAGCGTGCACCAATCGCAGGAACAGAAGGAGCCGGGCCGGGGCTCATGGGGACATTGCAGAGGAGATGCGGCCGGTGTTGTGTGCGAGCAGGCATGGCAGCGTGTAGTGAGTTGGAGAAAACTTCTGAGTTCACCTGGTTAGACTAAGGTTGTGGTACTTGGGAGAGATGGCGCACACCTGTAATCTCAGTACTTGGGAGGCTGAGACAGGAGGATCACAAGTTCGAGGACAGCCTCAGCAAGTAGTGAGACTCTCATCAACCTAGCGAGACCCTGTTTCAAAATAAAAATAAAATAGGGCTGTGGGTGTAGCTCAGAGATAGAACACCCCTGGGTTCAATCCCCAGTACCACACACACACACACACACACACACACACACACACACAAATGAGGTTGTGGTGAATGAGCCAATTTAGTCATCCTGAGAAGTTATTTGAGGCGCTATCTTGTTTACCAAGGATGCCTTAAAGACGAGAGCTTGCTGCTTTGATTTGTAACAATCTGGTTCTAATGAAGATTTCCTGTGCTGTGTAGCATTTTGGCCAGTTGAGGGCTTTAATGGATGGCAGCGATTTAAAAACAAAATGTCTCCACTGCCGTGTGGTTATGGGCAAGTGGGG
The DNA here is from genome assembly GCA_004027185.1 of Glis glis. Lineage (NCBI taxonomy): Eukaryota > Metazoa > Chordata > Mammalia > Rodentia > Gliridae > Glis > Glis glis. The sequence continues at coordinate 48,813 of PVJS01008434.1, forward strand.
TGGGGACCGCGGGATGGTGAGGTGGTGAACGGAGGTGTGGTCTTGACTCTGGACGTGTGGCAGTTTAGGGTATCCAGTTGTCATCGGAGCCCGACAACACTGAGGTCCCCAGCAGGTGGGAGGAGCCCACAGGCTCGGGATGGCAAAGGTCAACCGTGCTCCCGCCCCTGCGAGGGCCTGGGAAGCTCTGCCCGGGTGGCGGGTGCTCATCACCAGTTCTGGTGTCGGACATGTGGCCCCTATCCCCTCAGTGGAGGCAAGAGGCGGGAAGGACGTGTGATTTGCTACTGAGCACTGAGCCCAGATCCTCGGGGTGTTGAGTGTCCTGGGCTGCACCTCGAGCTCCGTGCGCTCCCCAGGCTGAGCCTGTTGGACCTCAGCCCAGAAGGTGGCCGGGAGGAGGTGAGCCCAGGCGAGGGTCAGGGAGGAAGTGGCGGTGTGCCCCCATATGATGATGCACAGACTCTTCCGACTTTTCATCCAATGAGAGAGCTGACCTATTACCACTACGCGTTTGTCTCTGTTCCTCCTCTGAGCACAAACATGCACAGGTAAATGCATGTGCTCGCATGGGTGTTGGGTAAAGAGGAGGTTGGGGCTCTGAGGCCATGGCCCGCTCTTGGAACTTCGGGGCCCTCGCTGAAGTGGTCCCTGTAGGCTGTGTCCAAGGCCCAGGCTGCTAAAAGCACAGCATCGTGGGAAGAGCAGCAGACACACGCCAGGCACAGTGTCCGGATCCAGGCTGGCTGTCCCCAGCGCTGCATGGGCCCCAGGCATGGCTCCTTTCTCCAGAGGGCCACCGACAGCCTTCCCGCGCCAGGGCCGGTGTTTTCATCTGTCAGTCCCTGGCGGCAGGACTGGACTGTGGGACACACGTAGCTATTTCACTTTGCCTCCATAGGAGCCTCAATCGACTGGTGGATTTAATCAAACTCTTTTCAAAGGAGCCCGTACTCTGCATTGGTCTGAAGCGCTAACACACAGTGTGGAGGGCTCTCCTCTGGCGGCTTCGATGTCCTGGGCACACAGACGGCAGGGGTGCTGGCTTTGAAGTGTGTGCGGTGCTGCCTGGCCTGCGCCCTGGGGCTCTGCCGCCCATCCCGTGGAGACTGGAGACATTTGGGACTGGGGACATTTCCAGCAGGTGCGGCCGCCGCAGGTGCAGCAGCTTACGGGAGACGAAATCCCGCGGCTCCTTTGCAGTGGGCGCTTGGAGATAAGGGTCCTGCGGGGTTGCTCTGTCGGCCACAGGGGACACGGAGAGAGCAGAGGAAAGCTGTGCTTTCCCGAAGATACTGGGAGAAGAGGAAGAAGAACGAAATGTGGCCATCTAATGCAAAGAACGAAAAATTGTTATCTTCTGCTTTTAAAGATATGGTGCCTAGGTCACGGGAATTCAAAGATGAGCGAGCTGGGTGCTGCCACGTGCCACTTGGACCCTGGTGACACAGGACTTGCCACCCAGCAGAGGGCTCTCAGCTGTCGGTCCCCTGTGGTGGCCTGGGCTGCAGAGAGGCTCCCCAAGGCCACACCCTTTCCTGGATCCCCTCCCTCCACTCCCGCTCCAGTGACTAACGGAGGTGAGGAGAGAAGTCGCCATCCTCTTGCCTCAACTTGGGACAATCTAAAGGTGGTCCCTGCCTCAGACCTCTGGCCCCAGGGTGAGCCGAGGTCTCCACTCAGATGGCATCTCCCTCTTCCTCACCTGATGTGACCCCATTGTCCTCTCCCCTTCTCTTCCCACCCCTTCCCTTCATTCAAGCCCAACAGCAGCCCCCACACCCCTGCGAGCCCGCCCATCTCATCTCAGAGCCCGCGCCCTGGGACCTTCCTGACCCGACATGGGAGCTTCTCTTTCCTCAAAGGAGGCAGACATGTCACGTGCTCGCAGTGCGGCCGAGAGCACAGAGACACGCACACCGGCAGCACACAGGGATGGAGACAGGAACTCCCCATGCCCCGGAGGCGCCACTCGGGTCAGCTTTAGGGGCTCCTGAGGATGTAGGAGCTTCCCAGGTGGCCTTGTAGAAGAGGCGAAGGCATGGAGACTGTGTGTCAGAGGCCGGCCGGAGCATGGTAGGTTGGGAAGGCAGGGGAGGGGAGGGTGGTAGCCCAAGGTTGGGATGGCAGGGGAGGGGAGGGTGGAGAGAGAGCAGGAGGCATGGTTTGGGGACAGACTGTCAGGAGCTAAGTGCTGATCCCGCCCCTGTAGCCAGTGGGGCCGTGGGAGGATTTTAAGCAGCAGCAGAGCTTGGGTATCTTTTTATGGAAGGGTCCATTATGGCTGGCAGGGTCCACGCCTGGGCGATGGGAAGACAAGGTCCCCACCGAAGGCTAGAAGCCTCAGTTCTCCTCTCTGCCTGTCTGAATGCTCCCAGGCCCCTGCGATGACCTGGAACCCTGTGTCCTTGGTGCGGACTTCTCCCTTGCTTAACTCAGCTGGACCTGCTGGTGTGCGGCTCAGTTTGGTACCTGGGCTCCCGAGCACTGTGCTTTAGCCTGTGCTGCCTGTGGAAGAGTCCCTGCGGACTCTTCAGTGATGGGCTGGGCCCTATTTGGGGCCCCCGTGCTCTCTGGGTGAGATCAGTTTTTGGATTATTCAAAATTGCAATGAGAAAGACATCATGAGACACTAGGATGTGGAGGCACGTCACCTGTTTGGAATGACCTTGCTGCTCTGTCAAGGGCGGCTCCGATGGCCTCTGACGCGCTCCGCTTCTCAGCCCTGCCTCACGGTGGGACCTCCAGGTGTCTGCCCCGATGATTCAGGTCCCAGGCATGGTAGAAAACAACACAGAGCCCTGGGCAGAGGGAGAGGCCGTCTCCACATCTCTGTTATTTTCAGGTGATCATAGATTTGAGGTGAAAACCAATGACGATTTCCTTTGGTGTTTTTTCAGAACACAAGGGTGCATCTCTCTAACCTGTTACTTTCTCGGGGCAGAGTTGCCCACCCTTGAGGAATCCAGTGTCAGCTTGCTCTTCTCTCTGGTCTGTAGGTGTCCGGAAGAACAAGCTAGCGGGGTTTCCTACCGGGTGAGGAAGTGCTCAGGAGACGCGTGGATATCGCCCATTCTCCCTCAGTGCACGCGCGGGCTGTCGTCCAGAACGCTGGCACCAGGTGCACCTGGCTCAAGGGCAGTGGCCAGCTCTGCTGTCTCACTTACCCTTGGGGAAGGGAAAAGGCCAGCTCAGAAGTGCCGGGGACTGCAGCCCCGAGTCTCGACCCTCACATGCTTTCTTCACTCTTCACGTGTTTACTGAGGAACTATTATGTGCCAGTGTTTCGGTTCCCTGAGGCTGCTCACAGGAACTGTATTGACCAAGGTGCGGCAAGACTGGTTCCTCCTGGGCCTCTCCCCTTACTTTTTTTTTTTTTTTTGCGGTACCGGGATTGAACCCAGGGGCGTTCTACCTCCACGCTACACCCCCGGCCCTATTTTTTTTATGCTTTATTTTGAAACCGGGTCTCACGAAGTTGCGGAGGGCCTCACTAGGTAGAGAGAGAGAGAGAGAGAGAGAGAGAGAGAGAGAGAGAAGAGAGAGAGCGCGCGCGCGTTGAGGCTGGCTGCAAACCCGGATCCTCCGGTCTCCGCCTCCCAAAGTACTGGGATTACAAGCGTGCGCCACCACGCCGGGCTTCTCCTTACTTCATCTGCTTGCGGTCTTCTCCTTGTGCTTCTTGGTATCCAAATCTCCCCCTTTCATGAGCACACCAGCCATACTGGTTTAGGGCCACCCTAATGACCTCATTTTAACTTTATCTCTTTAGAGACCCCATCTCCCAATATAGTCACTGTTAGGTTGACAGCCCAGAGGAACCAGGATGGGCAGGAAGGCTGGGCGGGGGAGCAAAGTTTTATTCCAACATCTGCAAGCAGAGTGGCTGATACCAAGAATGGCGTCAGCCCTTAACGACAGGAGAAACGTATTATTTGTAGAGGAGAGGTCTGCAGGCCACACAAAAGATCTGCACATTTGTCAATGTTTTAGTACAGCTTCAAACAGGAGGGTACTAAGTTGTGGTCATCAGGTACTTTGGGTGGCAACAATGAGAATGTGGGCTGAAGCAATCTATATCTTTTTTTTTTTTTCGGTACCGGGGATTGAACGCAGGGGCGTTCTACCTCTGCACTACGCCCCTGGCCCTATTTTTTATACTTTATTTTGAGACCGGGTCTCATGAAGTTGCAGAGGGCCTCACTAGATAGAGAGAGAGAGAGAGAGAGAGAGAGAGAGACAGAGAGGGAGAGAGAGAGAGAGAGAGAGAGAGAGCGTGCGCGAGCTGAGGCTGGCCGCGAACCCGGATCCTCCGGTCTCCGCC
>PVJS01008435.1:0-53139 GCA_004027185.1 Glis glis
AAAAAAAAAAAAAAAAGAAGCGCCGTCTTACCATCACAGAATCCTAGAGTCGTCTATTCCATTCCCTTAGAATAGATTCCCTTGCCAATCATTTGGCAATAATTACTGGCCTAAGCAATTTCCCCCTGAAGACCTCTCTGAAGAAGAGGGGGTAACAGGAGCCTGCATGGTGCTGGGAGTCCAGGGGCTCCAAGGGGTTGAGGAAAAAGGATTTCAGCCTCGAATCTCAGTCGTAGCAGGCCTGGTTCAAAGACACGCCTGCCTGGAGCCTCCCTTTGGCCTACCCAGAATGCACTTCCCTAGAGGATGCTAGGGATGAGCCCCCTTGATTCCCTTTGGTCTACCCAGAATGCACTTCACTGGTGGATGCTCAGGACGAGCCCCTTAGCTCTCTTTGGCCTACCCAGAATGCACTTCCCTGGAGGATGCTCGGGATGAGCCCCTTTGGCCTCCACTGCAGTGGTCCACACACTGGGTGGGTGGGCAGTCATTTATGGATACCGTAAAATAAAGCCGGCACCACTCCCGCTGCACCGTGAGGTTCTGATTTCAGCACATCTGGGGTGAGGTCAGGAAATGTGAAATCTTAACCCCCTGACCCAAAGATGCGGACAATCAACCGGACAGGAGCCCACCACTCTTCCCACCTGTCACTGCAAGTCTACACAACTCACGGGAGTTGGTCGGTTCATCAGGACTGACAAGGAACATAATTCGAGACCAGCACAGGCAGGAGAGTGGGGACCGAGGACCTGCAGCATGGGAGTGACATTAGGGGGGGAGAGCCAGGCCCTGGGCAGCAAGTGTGCTGGTAAACCCTGCTGCACACAGATAATGATGGTGATCACTGGGAGGAGAGGGGGTGACATTAGCTGGAGCAGGCGGGCGAGGAGGGGACCTCTTAGGAGAAGCTTCCATAAGAAGGTGGCAACAGGGAACTGTAAGATGGAAACGATGTGGCCCATGTCCCCAAGCCCTGGGGTTCAAAAGCGGCAACTTGTCTAAGTGCGCCAGCAGTCTATCACGAGCTCTCGGTAAATGCTGGATGATAAATGCTAATAACATTAGGATTCGATGACTATAATGTGACGAGCGCACACGTCAACCTCCGACTTCGCGGCGCGGTGATTAATGATCCAGCTGGCTCCACTGTTTCACCAAGAATGAGTTCCCCATTTATCAGATCTCCACTGATGTATTTATTGGGTAAAATTACCTGTTTGGGTGTTGAAATCCCCCACTCAGGTTGTGCATTCCTGCATTTGAAGACTGCGTGTTATTTATTATCGTATCCCCAGAACAAAGCCTAGCCTGGAATTAGGCACTCAATCAATGCTAAGTGCAGAGCGAAGGGGACAAGAAAGGAGGCTCCGCCACTTGGGAGCAGGGACCATGCTTCTCATACTAGCCTCCATCTCATTGTCCACAACCTCTTTCTTTTCTTTTCTTTTCTTTCTTTCTTTCTTTCTTCCTTTCTTCTTTTTTTCTTTCTTTTTCTTTTTCTTTTGGGGGTACTGAGGATTGAACCCAGGGGCTCACTACCTCTGAGCTACACTACCAGTCCTATTTTATTTTTTATTTTGAAGTAGGGTCTTGCTAAATTATCATGCACTGGCCTCGAACCTGTGATCCTCCTGTCTCAGCCTATCAAGTACTGGGATTAGAGGCATGTGCCTCTGAGCCTGGCGCCCACAACCATTTAGAGCCCACTCGACAGGGTCCTCCGCTCATGGCCCTGCCTACCTCTTCCCCTACCACCCTCTCTACACAGCCAATCACCCCTTTTCTGTGCACACACTGCACTGTGCACACCTTTTGCTCATCACAGGCACAGTGAGACACCTGTAAACCTGCGAATCTGTTTCCCCCATCGGTCCCTCATTGCCAGGGAGCCAGGAATGTATCTTCTTTATTTTTTTAAAGAGGTTCTTGCTGGGTTGTTGTGAGTGCTCACTAAATTGCTGAGGCTAGTCTTAAACCTGTGATCCTCCTGTCTCAGCCTCCCAAGTACTGGGGTTACAGGTGTACGCCACCACACCGGGCTCAGGACTCTATCTTAATCATATGGATCCTGAGGCCTGATACTCAACCAGCATGGAGGCTGAGACAGAAGCCCGACAGAAGGAAACTCCCTGTATTTTAGACTCAAATACATGAGGCCAAAATGATGTGCTTCTGGGGTCTGCTATAAAATACTTCAACAAAGAATACAAGCCGGGCATGATGGCACATGCCTGTAATCCCAGTACTTGGGAGGTTGAGACAGGAGGATGGCACGTTCAAAGCCAGCCTCAGCAACTTAGCAAGGCCCTCAGCAACTTAGCAAGGCCCTCAGCAATTTAGCAAGACCAGATTTCAAACTAAAGAATAAAATAGGGCTGAAGATGTAGCTCAGAGATATAGTGCCCCTGGGTTCATGCCACAGAACCAGGAAAAAATTTACAAAGTTAAAATTAAAAATAAAAAAGAGCAAATAGAGGAGAAAAAAGGGTGTGCTGGGCTTGGTGGCACATGGCTATAATCCCGGTACTTGGGAGGCTGAGACAGAAGGATTGCAGGTTTGAAGCCAGCCTCAGCAACTTGGCGAGACCCTGTTTCCAAATAAAAAATAAAATAGGGCTGGGGGTGTAGCTCAGAGGTAGAATGGCCCTCAGTTCAATCCCCAGCACAAGGAAAGAAGGAAGAAAAGAAGGAAGGAAGGAAGGAAGGAAGGGGCAAACAATGTGGTAAAATCTTGATAGCAATTTAATCTGGGTGATCAGGTCACTGCACTATTCTCTATAATTTGTGTATATTTAGAATATTTCATAATAGTTTATTAATTTAAATTTTTGGAGCTGAACACACACACACACACACACACACACACACACACACACGTGTGCACATGCGCACGTGTCCCTACTTTACATCCCAGCATGCACTGCATCTTCCAGAAACCTCTAGGGTATAAAATGGCAGCACTCTTCATGCAACAAGAAGAGGAAGGGAGACTGAGGCACACATCTGCCATGCTTCCACATTGTCAAAAGAAGCCAGGACCAAAGGCCAAAATGAATGGAGAGATTTGAGAAGGATTAAGGAATCAATGTCATGACTAACCTAGCCAGCCTTCAAAAGCACCCTGTTCCAGCGCACCTCAACACTACCATACCACGAAGATTTCCTCACAAAGGAATTAGGCAAATATCACTTGGCTGATTTAAAAAAAAACAGATAATAACCCTGTCCCTTCCACAAGTGATCATGAGTAACTGCATATACATTTTCTCAACAGTAAATCGTGTTCAAGTCAGAATTTCTTTGGAACTCGAAGTACCTTTTCCTGAACACAGATCTGCAGCATAGGACTCGGTGATAAAACCCCCAACACACTTGTCATGAAAAAGTTCACCAATTTGAGGTCTATTATGTACATCGACCACTGCCATGGAGCAGATCCATCTGCTGCCAGCCCCTTTCATAAGGGTTCCTGGGGAGAAATTAACCTCTCACTCAGGAAAGGCTAAGCCAAAGGCAAGACTGAGAATCTTCATGCACACCGCAACACAAATAAGATTAAAATGATAACACGCGGCTCTGCAGGCACAGAACACAGAGCACACTCTGTTCCCACCTCGGCCTTCTATGACCAGCCAGGGAAGACATTCGCTTCGAGAAAGAGACAGACAGAACGCATTTCAGGATCTGAGGACACCGAGAGTCTACCTTTGATTCACAAGTATGGGCAATCTTAGTAGATTTCCATTTACTTCTCTGAGAAATGTTTAAAGTGGTCCAGGGCAATATTGGGGGTTTAAAGTGATTTGTATTTTTAGTTAAAAACACAGCCGGCTGACATTTACCGTTTTTATTTTGTTTGATCTCACTCCCTCGCCCTCTTTCCCTGACCTCTTTCATGAAATGAGGGCCAATGTCCCCTCCGCAAACAGAAGTCCAAGTGAAAAGTGCCCAGGCGCTCGGAAGCATGCTTGTTCGTTTTACTTTTCAAAAGAAATGTGTTAGCTGGGCGTGGTGGCAAACGCTTGTAATCCCAGTACTTGGGAGGCTGAGACAGGAGGATCCAGGTTCACTGCCAGCCTCAGTTACTTAGTGAGGCCCTCTGCAACTTAGTGAGACCCGGTTTCAAAATAAAGAATAAAAAATACGGCTGGGGGTGGAGCCTGGAGGTAGAATGCCCCTGGGTTCAATCTCCAGTACCGCAAAAAAAAAAAAAAGAAATGTGTTTCATTCGTTGGACTTACACATGAAGAGCAACAAACACTCCACAAAGGGCCACAGGCATGGCCTTGGGGCTGCCCACACTGACCCTCCGTGGCTGGCATTCACGCAGACCCCTCAGGCCGGCCGGGCACAGTGGACGAAGGGGCCCCTGCTCGTACGGGGCTGACGGACTACTGCGGGAAGAGGGCGTCCAGTAACACTCCCAACACTTTTTAAATGTATTAGCCAGGTTTGAGAAGTGCTCTGAGGAAGAACAGGACTGAGTGAAAGAGAAAAAGAATTCCTTTCAGGCAGAAGGGACCACAGGGGACCTCTCTGAAGGAATGGCATTCCGCTGAGACCTGAAGAAACTGGGAGCCACCCAGGCCAGGAGCATGGGAGGCACACGCATGGGAGAAGGAAGAGCCGTGGGAGACCCAAGACTCGAACATTCTTAGACATGACAGATAATTGGTCCCAGTGCCCAAAGAAAAAATTAAGACAGTTCCTAATGTCCCGTCCATAAAGCCCGGGGGGCTGCTTCACCCTGAAGCTAACCCGTGGTTGTGTCAAAGGACACCAAAAAAAGTATCTGAAAAGCAACGTCAGGCGTTCCTGAAGTCTCTCGGATGAGTGGGGAGTCCGTTCACAGGGCACCCAGAGTCCTCCCAAAAGGCACATTCCCGCTTTCTGTAAAGCGACGTTGGGACTGCTCTGAACTCTCTTCCCTCTTCCCAACACCAGCCAGCAGACTTCTCAGGAACGCACAAAGACGGTGTGGCTGAGCGCCTCGCCCTTCTCCAACTCTGGGATCTCTTCTCTTCTCTCCCGCTTAAACTCTTACCCTATTGAATGCAGATCCTGCAAGTTTCTAGGGTTCATCCAGTGTTTGTTTTTCTTTTGTACCAGGGATTGAACCCAGGGGCATTCTACCTCCAACCTACACCCCTAGCCCTATTTTTTTTTATTTTGAAACAGGGTCTCACTAAGTTGCTGAGGCTGGCCTCAAACCTACAATCCTCCTGCCTCAGCTTCCCAAGGACTGGGATACAGGCATGGGCCAGCACACCCAGCAAGGCCAGTGATTTCTGCCCTTGATTCTAATCAGCACCACCACAGAGCCAGGGAGGTGATAACCCAGCAGTGTGGACTCCTCCCGGGAGGGCGCCGGCCTGCCGAGCCCTCCACACCAGTTCCTTTCTCTGGCCCCTTCACACAGGCCTCCATCAGAAGCCCTCACCGACAGTGACAGCAGCAAGCTCGGTGAACACATCCCAAGCTCCTCGTGGGGGGGACTGACTGGCTCAACCCTCCTGACACCTCCCTCCACACCAACCAGCATCCCCCCTTCACAGCCCAGGCCAGCCAGCCCAGTGGCCAGGATCACACAGCCAGCCAGCCTCTGTCCCCTCCGGGGTCACATGGAGTTCCCGAGTCCCACTCCCTGAGCTCTGAGGCACTCCTTACTCCTGTGAGACCATTCACAGAGAGGCCACAGCTAGCCTCGGAGTGGGACAGACAGAGGTCCCAAGGCCCCTCGAGGCCCGCGGGGAAACAGACTCCCCCGCCCTGCGCTGGCAGAGGCTGCAAGGCCAGCCCAGCGCCCTCATGCAGACCACTGCAGGCAGCCACTCCCAGCACAGCAGCCGCCCCAGCTAGGTCACCGAAAATACCAGGAAATAGTCCTAAAATGTGGACAATCGCCTTTTGTGAACCATCATTTTTGTGAACAATCATTTTTTGTAACACCTAATAAGGGCAATTTTTTTTAATAAATGAAAATATCCCAGACTTTAAGACTTACTATAAAGCTACAGTAATCAAGGCAGTGTGGTTTGGGTGAGAGAATGGACAAAAAGATCCAGAGAACAAAACAGAGAACTCGGAAATGGACCGGCATGAGTACAATCAACCGGAACCAAGGGACCAAAAGAGCAGAGCCAGCTCCTCATGGATCGGGGGGCAAGGGGGGGGCAGCACAGCCATGAACCTGCACACTGACCTCAACCCCCAGCCAAGCAACTCAGAGTATCACAGGGCAAAACGCAAAGGTGTGCGCCCTGCAGGTTAACACTGGAGAAATCTAGGTGCCCTTGGGATGGTGGTGACGCTGTAGATACAACACCAAAGGCGCCATCCCTGGAAGATGAATGAATGAGCTAGATATCGTTACAACTAAAAAGCCCTGCTCTGCAAATGACACCATCAAGAGTATGAGAAGACAAGACACAGGCTGGGAGAAAATATTAGCAAAAGACACCTGATAAAGGACTGCTATTCAAATTATGCAACAAACTCTTAAAACTCAAGCAATAAGAAAACAGACAGCCTGGTTTTAAAATGGACAACAGACAGCAAGTAGGCATATGAAAAAAATGTTCAATGCCACATGTCCTTAGGGAATTGTAAATTAGAACAACAAGTTGGGCATGGTGGCACACACCTACAATCCCAGTACTTGAGAAGCTTAGACAGGAGGATCACAGGTTGGAGGCCAGCTTCAGCAACTTAGCAAGACTCTGTTTCCAAATTTAAAAAAAAAAAATTTAAAGGAGGCTAGGACAGTAGCTCAGGGGTAGAATGCCACTGGGCTTAATTTCCAGTACCAAAAATAAAAAAAATTTAAAATAAAAAAAGATACTACTACACACTTGTTAAAATGGCCAAAATCCTAACATGAATATCACCAAATGTTGAGGCATGTGTGGAGCAACAGGAATGCTCATTTGCTGCTGGTAGAATGCAAAGTAGAAGAGCCATGTTGGAAGAAAGTGCAGCAGTTTATGACAAAACTAGACACACTTTCACATGTGCAACAGCAATGGTGCTCCTTGACTTTTACCCAAATATGCTGAAGACTTCTGTCCACACAAAAATGTGCACATAGGTGCTTATGGCCACTTTATTCATAACTGCCAAGGCTTACAAGCAATCAAGATGCCAACCGTGATTCATTAGGCAGATGTATAAATAACGGTGGTCTATTCAGACAGGAGAGTAGGATTCAATGCTGCAGGGAAACGAGGTACCACCACGAAAAGACACGAAAGAAACTTGGACGCATGTTACTAAGTGAAGAAGCCAATCTGTAAAAGCTACCTGAGTTCAACTACATGACGTTCTAGGAAAGGAAAACATGCAAACAGCACGAGTAGGAGGCTGTGTCTCTGTGGGGTCAGGGCATATACAGGAACTCTCTATACTATATGCTCAATTTTGCTGTGAACCTACAACTGCTCTGAAATATAAAGTCTATTTTAAAAATAATAGATCAAGCCGGGCGTGGTGGCGCACACTTATAATCCCAGTACTTGGGAGGCTGAGACAGGAGGATCCAGGTTCGCGGCCAGCCTCAGCTACTTAGTGAGGCCCTCTGCAACTTAGTGAGACCCCGTTTCAAAATAAAGAATAAAGCCGGGCTTGGTGGCACATGCTCGTAATCCCAGTACTTGGGAAGCTGAGACAGGAGGATCACAGGTTCGAGGACAGCCTCAGCAACTAGTGAGATTTTCATCAACCTAGCGAGACCCTGTTTCAAAATAAAAATAAAAAATAGGGCTGGGATGTAGCTCAGAGGAAGAATGCCCCTGGGCTCAATCCCCAGTACCACAAAAAAATAAAAATAAAAAATAAAGAATAAAAAAATAGGGCTGGGGGTGTAGCTCAGAGGTAGAATGCCCCTGGGTTCCATCCCCAGTACCACACACACAAAAAAAAAATAATAGCCAAAAAAAATCACACAGGGGTTAGAGTGGTAATGGGAAGAATATGAAGAAATGAATTCTTAAGTGATCTATATATTTTTAAAGGAAGCTATTGACAATGTGGACATATATATATAAAGCTACTCTACTCTTCTTGCTGAAGCACCATGTACTGAAGAGAGCAGGTGACGCCTAGACATGAGGATTCACTCCGGGACCACACAGCACTTGGCGTGCTTTTCCTGCTAGGGTCCCCTCCAACCTATTAACGTCCTGAGGAAACAGGATCCAAGCACGGGTGCTGGTGTCGGAAGAGTGTGTGAGGCGGGCGAGCTAACAGCCCCCCACTCCCATGCGCAGTCACATGCACCCTTAAAAGCAAGCCATGGCAAAGCCAGGCACCAGGGTGGCACACACCTGTAATCACAGTACTTGGGAGGCTGAGACAGGAGGATCACAAGTTCGAGGACAGCCTCAACAACTTAGCAAGACTTTCAGAAACCTAGTGAGACCCTATTTCAAAATAAGAAAAAAAAATAAGGCTAGGGGTGTAGCTCAGAGGTAGACTGCTCCTGGGTCCCATCCCCAGTGCCACTGAAAATGAAAAAGGGAGCTGTAGTGAGGCGGGTGTAGTAGGAAAGTGCTGTTTGGTTTCTGAGCTCTGTTCTCATCTCTCCATTTCTTGCCTCTGAAAAATAGACAGGTGCTCACAACTGAGCTGCCAGAGTGACTACAATGCAGCCAGGAATTGAGGAATGACCTCCCCGGGCACCAGTCCCCAGAACATGGGGCAGTCAACAGGTACAAACAGCATACAAGGCCAATGACGACACCAGAGTCATGCTCCCTGAAATGTCCTGTCACCCCTTCACCGCTTCACCCTGCTTGCAGGTTTGGTCCTGGCTGCGCCTCCTATAAAATGCACCAACCATAAGGACAACGGCCCATGGTATTTAGATCCCAGAGTCCTCCTCCTGCTCAGGCTGACCTCGGCTCCCCGGATCACTCATCACCCCTCCCTCTTCCTTAGCCGGCCTCAGTTCCCACCCCTGCGTCAGCTGGACCCGGAGCCTCGCATCCAGGCCCCCTCCCTTTCCCCATCACCAGCGGGCTCCTAGCAGAGTCACACTACGCCAGAGCCCAGCCCATCTGCAGGGAGGTGAGAGGGAGCTCGGTCTTCTCAGAGTCACGTGAGACTCCCAAACCCGCCTGCCCAGGCCTCGCTCCCTGCTCCTGCCACCCACTCCTCCTCCAAGCGCGGAGGAGCTGGATGTGGGGGTGCTCAGAGGGTGAGTGAGATTCTGATGCAGAGGTGGCCCCCACAATGACAGCCCTGCGAGGTCTGTGCTTCTAACTGTGAGCACCTGGTACCCCCGGTCCAGACCATGTTCTATCAATATGAACCATGTGGTCTCTGCAGAACTCTGGGGCGCTAAGGACAGTCTGCGATCGTGGTTGGGACAGCAGAAACAGCCATGGGAGGCCCACAAGAGGGGGCACGCAGAGGCCAGAACAGCCTCTGTGGAGGCTGCCCATGAGGTCCCTCATCTCCGAAAGACAGATACCAGCTCACAGAGCACAGGGGCGTCAGTACTGACGCACACTCTCTCAGTCCGTCTAGAAGGGCCCATCGTGAAACCCGTGCTCTGCAAACCTCGGATCCCATCGCCTCTCTAGGGGAACAGAGAGAAAACTAGAGAAAGGAGAGCAGGTGATAAAGCAGGTGAGGGAACCCGTCATGAAATCTGCTGAGGGAACCGGCCATGGCTGAGCACCCGGCAGCAGCTCGCCTGCCCAGGTGCCCATGCTCAATGCACACACAAAGCAGGAATGGAGACATCTGCACAAAAGAGGGCATGTCAGAAAGGGTCCCACAATCTACTCCTGACCTTGCTCGGCACCACAGCCACGGCCAAGATAAAGCCAGGCACCCAACCCAGGTTCCAAATCAGCCCGCCCAACATTCAGCACACTCGTTAGTGGGACCCAGCATGGACGATGTTGAAACCCATGTTTAATGAAAAACATCAAGCCAGGCACGGTGGTGTACGCCTGTAATCCCAGTACTTGGGAGGCTGAGACAGGAGGATCACAGGTTTGAGGCCAGGCTCAGCAACTTAACAAGCTCCTCAGCAACTTAGTGAGACCTTGTTTCAAAAATAAAAAAAATACTTGGGAGGCTGAGACCTAAGGATCCAGGTTCGCGGCCAGCCTCAGCTACTTAGTGAGGCCCTCCGCAACTTAGTGAGACCCTGTTTCAAAATAAAGAATGAAAAATAGGGCTGGGGGTGTAGCTCAGAGGTAGAATACCCCTGGGTTCAATCCCTAGTACCGCAAAAAAGAAAAATTTAAAAAATTAAAAATAAAAGGGCTGGGGTGTAGCTCGAGGGAGAATTCCCCTGGGCTCAATTCCCAGTACAAAAAAAAAAAAAAAAAAAAAAAAAAAAAAAAAAAAAACAAGCTATGGCGGGGTGCAGGGCAGAGGAGGCCTGGCGAGCTCACAGGAAAAGGTAGGAAAGATGGGCTCTTCCATGAGCCCAAGGTAAGAGGGGACGTGGCAGGCCACATGTACAGAGCACATTCCAGCTCCATCTGCCAGACCTTGCCCCTGAGGACAAACTGCAGGGGACTCCCAAGCCCTCCCCAACACACCTGCTCACAGCAGAGCCCGGCTCCTCCCAACTAACTTCAGAGTTCGAGCCCCACCTGTTGCAAAGTGACCCTCACCAGAGTCAGGTCTCCTCCTGCAACGGAAGTGAGGAGCTGAGGAAGTGGCCACCATCGCGGTGCCCCCTGCCCTCCTGCCCTGCCCAGGAGCCTCCCCCTGCTGCACCACTCAGCCTGTCTACTTGTCTGGTCCAAACCCACTGTCACCTTCTCAAAGACTTTAGGAAAGCTGGGGTTTAAAAAAAAGATCAAGCCAGACGTGGTGGCGCACGCTTATAATCCCAGTACTTGGGAGGCTGAGACAGGAGGATCACAGGTTCAAGGACAGACTCAGCAACTTAGTGGGGCCCTCCACAACCTGGTGAGACCCTTTCAAAAGAAAAAATAAAATAGGGCTGGGGGTAGCATAGAGGTAGAATGTCCTTGGGTTTAATCCCTAATATCAAAAAAAAAAAAGATTCTAGGGAATCCACCTGTGCCCTGGTGGGACAATGACCCAGGGTACACCTCAGCTCTTTTTCTTTCTAGAATCCTATCTCTTCACTAACTCTGGGTTCAAAGTGAAGAAAAGTGCCACATGTTCCTTTCCTAAATAGTAACCAAAACAAGGTTCTTTCTCCTAATAATCAGACTTTTCCTAATATTGGGCATTATATTTGTTTATACTTGTAATCAGATTTATAGCTTTAGGTTTCCTATGGATTACCTTGCATTAATGTTGCAGAAGAGGAATTTACCACCAAAAGCAAATCCACATCTATACGCATGTACCCAACTGTATTTATTTCTGGTTCATTGATTTTTGCTAACTCAACTAAACTTCATACGTAAAATTCATTAGGCTTTAAGTGTTTTGTTGATGTACCATACCATTAAGCTCAGAGGGGCTTTCTGACCCCACTGTCAAAGACCTAAGAATGCCAAACCCAAAGCAGAATGCTGCTTTCTGTTATAATTCTATTTTTGTAAGTAACCCAGCACAGAGCAGGGTTCTGGTCTCTCTGAACCACCAACACTAATCACAAAGTCTGCCGTATCGAGCAGATGCATAAATGCACACAATTCATGAAAATAAACATTTCAGGTCCGGTACCTTTGTTGAAGTCCTTCGGGTCCAGCGACAGGCTGTAGCCAGGCAGCGTCTCCAGGAGGAGCTTGTAGCAGGCCCGCCAGCCGGGCTCGGCGATGCTGGGGGCCACGCACTGCATGGCCGCCACGCGCTTGAAGAACGCAGACTTGCGGTGGAAGCCGATCAGCTCATAGAGCTCCGAGAGGATGCTGTAGCGCTGGATTTTTTCTTCTTCAGAAAGCTGAAAGCACGGGAAGAAAGCAAAAGGCTTTTGAAGTAAATTTTGAAATGGAAAAGGAAACATGCATAGAACTGATTTTTTTTTTTTTTTGCGGTACTGGGGATTGAACCCAGGGGCATTCTACCTCTGAACTACACCCCCAGCCCTATTTTTTATTCTTTATTTTGAAACAGGGTCTCACTAAGTTGTGGAGGGCCTCACTAAGTAGCTGAGTCTGGCCGTGAACTTGCAATCCTCCTGTCTCAGCCTCCCAAGTACTGGGATTACAAGCATGCGCCGCCACGCCCGTCTCAGAACTGATTTTTTATAAAACAAAGACCTGACGAGACATCCAGGAGAGGGAGAGGCCTGGTTACCTGCGCTGTGATACAAAAGACCGGGAAAGCTCTGAGGGGCACTGTGGGGCCCCGGAGCCCTCCACCGGCCCCCTGCTACCAGTGCCTTTTGCTAAGGCCCAGAGATGTCTGCTGCACTTCATGGAAGACATCCTTTTTAAAAGGAAAGAAAAGGAATGAGTCCATCTAGACAATAGGATGTTGGCGGGGACTCTCATCAAACACAAAACTTCTTAGAATACCAGAATAGAGAGAGCCAGAGCTGGAGATGCAGTTCAGTAGCCGAACAACGGGCTACCATGCGGGAGGCCCTGGGTTCCATTCCCAGCATCACAAAAATAAATAAATGAAAAAACAAAGACAAGAATAAATAAATGAAAAAATAAAGAAAATCATACAACTTTTTAAAAGATTACATAGATTCAGGTAACTAGAAAATTAATTGTTAATAGACTTACAACAGTTTAGACTTACAGCTTAGACTTACACCTTAGACTTACAGCAGTTTCTTTCATCCAAGACCTAACTGGATTCTCCCAGCAACACTGTGATGTACTAATAACAATTTCTGTTGCTAAGCACCTACTATGCACCTGAAGCTAGCGTGACTTCTTTTTCTTTTTCTTTTTTTGGATTTTGTTTATTGGCTTGTTTTTTGTTTGTTTGTTTGTTTGTTTGTTTGGGTACTAGAGATTGAACCCAGGGGCATTCTACCTCTGAGCTATACCCCCAGTCCTTATTATTTTTCATTTGGAAATAGGGTCTCACAAATAGGTCCTTACTAAGTTGCTGAGGCTGGCTTCAACCGGCGATCCTCCTATCTGTCTCCCAAGTACTGGGATGACAGGTGTGTGCCAGCACACCCGGCTTTAGCATGCCTTACTTAACTAATACAGCAATCCCATGGTGTGCAAGTACTCCCGCTCATAGATAAGGACATTGGAGGCGCCGAGAGGCATTAATAACCTGCACGACATCACACAGCCAAGAGGTATCAGAGACCAGACCTGACTTGGGGTCGGGGCTCTGCTTCCTGCCTGGCCCTCACCCTGCTGCAACACAGCTACCCGGATTGCAGATGGCAGCCAGGACCCACACTGCTGCTCAAGGCAGCTCTGCTTACGAACCTGGTCTCTCTGGCCCCGCCTTGAAAAAAAAAAACATCTGTTTCCAGATATTTCAGGGAGGACAAAGCCGTATCTGAATGCTCTGCCAACCTGCACTCTTGATCCTTCCCACTGTTACCTCCTCCTGACACCCCCGGCCACCCCTTGCCTGGGTCCTCTTACCTGTCATCCAGAAGTTGCATCTGAGAGCCTTTCTGCCCCCTCCTATGCCTTTTTTAACCCATCCACGCACACCTCCACGCTAACGTTCCCGACACACAGCTCAGGCTGAACGTGTATGTCCCCCTAAAATTCATGTGTTGACCTCTGAGGTGCCATTCTTAGGATGTGGCGCCCTTGGGAGGTGACAAGTTAATGAGAGTGGAGACTTCATGAACCGGACAAGAGCCCTTAAAAGAGACCCCAGGTGCTAGGCATGGGGGCGCATGCCTGTCATCCCAGTACTTGGGAGGCTGAGACAAGAGGATCACAGGTTCATGGACAGCCTCAGAAACTTAGCGAGACCCTCAGGAACTGAGCAAGACTCAGGTTCAAAATAAAAAATGAATAGGACTGGGCATGTAGCCCGGAGGGAAAATGCCTATAGGTTCAACCTCCAGTACAAAGAGAGAGAGAGAGAGAGAGAGAGAGAGAGAGCACACCCTCACCACTTCTACCAGTGCAGACATGGCATCTATGACCCAGGAGGTAGCCCTCACCAGGCACAACCCCGCCAGTGCCTCGGACCCCTGGTCTTGAACCTGAAGCCTACACAGCTTGTTTATAAGCCCCCCAGGCTATGGTATTGCTATAGAAGCCTGAAAATACCAAAACAACCCATTTCAAAGCTGCTCAGGAACCCTTCAGTACCACACAGTGCAGCCCAGCTGCCTCCTGGGCACACCGCCTCCAAGCCAGCCCAGCCCGCCCTGCAGCTGCAGTCCACTGCCCACTGCAGCCAGTCAGAACCACATCCATCCACGCCTCACTCTGCCAAAGCGTCCTCAGTGGACGCCAAGCTCCAGTGGCTGGGGACGCGTCAGTGAGCAGAATAGGCAGAGACCACTCCCTCAGGGACCTCCAAGCTCGTGACAAGCTAGTCCCCAGCTTAGAATCAGCAGGGAAGACAATAATGAAACAACGAAAACATCACACACAGCAACACAGTATCTATGTACTATGACCCAAAATGAGGGCCGGAAGGGGCAGGCTTGACTCCAGGCAGGGGTCAGTCAGGACCCGACCAGGCGGCAAGGCGGGGGCGCACGGCCTCCTGGGGTCTCCCAGCCTCGCTCTCTGCTCTTGATCCCCCTGCGTCTCCCCATCATGTAGTCCACACCCAGCTCTCCCTCAAAGACTCTGATCCCACGCCACCCTCTCCTGGAGGCTCATCCTGACGCCCTTCCACTGTACATCTAAGATGCATCTTTCCATAAATTCCCTTCTGCTGTACATCTAAGATACTGCCACGTCTTTCCATAAATTCTCATAACCATGCAGACTCGGTAATGTCATTCCTCTCACCTACATTATTCACGTGTGTTGAGGCTCGCCCCCCTCCCAGGACCGGCAGAACTTTCCAGCGCGGCAGGCAGCATCATTTCACACCCGTGGAAACAGCGCGTGAGCACCACCATCGCTCCAGAGCTCACCAACATTTGATGTTATCCATCTTTTTAATTTTAGCCATTCTGCTGGTTTTAATTTGCATCTCCCTGATAACTGCGATGCTGAACATTTTTCCGTATGATTACTGGCCACTTGTATATCTCCCTTTGTGAAGTACTTGCTCAACTCTCCTGACAGTTTTTAAAATTAGGTCGTTCGTCTTGTTACTGAGTTGTAGTAGTTCTTTATATGGTCTGAAAGAAAGTCCTTAGTCATAGACGTTTTGCGAATATTTTCTCCCAGTCTGTGGCCAATTTGTTTTCTTAAGGGAGTCTTTCGATAAGCAGAAACAGTATGTTGCAGCTCAAATGATCAGTTCTCTCTCTCATCATTAGTGCTTCTTGAGTCCTTGTCTAAGAAACCTTTGTCCAAGGTCAGAAAGATATTCTCTTCTGTTCTAGAAGCTTTATGTTTCGGTCTGTGATCCATGGACACTCAACTCTGCACAGGACGCAGACCCTGGGAGCGTGCAGCTCAGCTGTGGAAAGACCGCTGTGATGGCGGCATGGCAGAGGGTGGAGGGTCTAGAAAGGAGAGGCAGGCGTCCCCAGTGCCGTCATCTCTAACCAGGAAATGGCCAGACCCTCATCGTTATACCCCATGTGTCAAATATGACAAAAGATGTTGGGGAGATAAAACAAATAGTGATCTCAACCGGTGCCTTCGTGGAACCACCACCAAAATAAAGGGGACAACCAAGACAGACTCATGGCTTGGCCTCACCCAACAGAGTCCCCACGGATTCCTTTATGGAACCTACATAAGACGAAAGGAGCAGGCGTGGTGGCGCATGCTTGTAATCCCAGTACTTGGGAGGCTGAGACCGGAAGATCTGGGTTTACGGCCAGCCTCAGCTACTTAGTGAGGTCCTCTGCAACTTAGTGAGACCCTGTTTCAAAATAAAGAATAAAAAATAGGACTGGGGGTGTAGCCCGGAGGTAGAATGCCCCTGGGTTCAATCCCCAGTACTGCAAAAAAAAAAAAAAAAAGATTAAAGGCTGTGATACTCTGGTAATATCTTCTTTCATTCTTCTTCTTTACATTTGTATACCATAAGGCGGGAAATGATAAACACCGTATTACAAATGGAATTGAAATCACTTTAGGCCCTAACAAAGCTCCCTCATGGAGAAGCCCTGGGCACAACTGCTCTCCAGCACCGACTAGACTAGGAAGCTTCCCTGAGCGCGAGCCTGTGACGAAGCTGCGTCCGGTCAGCACAGGCAACAGCTCAAGGATCTAGGGGAATACCAAGTGGTCTCAGGCAGCATGCCAGGCCAAGAGCCTTGGTGATCTGAAATGCAATCAAATCCCCAAACTCATTTCCGACCTGCTGCTCTTTCAGGGAGCACTAATCAGCACATCTTTGTTCTAATTTCTCAACAGGCTGCACAGTCACGACGTCTGGGTTCAGAGCCCAGATGTTAATACAAAGTTCCAACGGAAGGGCTCAAAGACGACTCAAACGAGAGGCTTTACTTGTAAGGCAGGCTCTCTGGGAATTCCAATATTAATTCCACTTCCAACTTGAAAGTAAGTTTAGAGCCACTTCGTTTCCACTAGTCGGAAAGTGGTAACATCAGGAAAACTCAAGATACAGGGCTAGTATGCTGGCTCTCTGGCAGGGCAGGACAGAGAGGACCGTGGTGGAGTCAGCAGAACCCAGGACCGGGTCCTGCACTCTGCTTCTCTGCCAGAGGAAACAATCAAATCTAATTCTTATTGTTGTTAAGATGAAATGAAATAATACAGACATTTAGCAAAGCTCTAAAGCTCTAAAGCCCTCGGTTGGTGTTCAGGAAATGGAAAATATCATCGTTGGCTGAAACCTTTGAAATCGCAGGTTCTAACCAACGTAGCCAGCCAGGATACTCTAGAAAATGCCTCAACCTCCCTCAACCTCCATCAGTCTTAGGAAGCACAGGAACTCGTGGAGCTCTGAAGAGCAAAGCAGAGGCGGAGGCTTTGGGACAGCCTGGGGACAGCGCTCAAGTGCTGACTATGGACAAAAAGCAGGAAGGCAAATGGTAGAGACCAGACATCCTACAGCATGGAAAACACACTCTATTTCTCTCCATAATTTTCTCCAGCCACAATCATAGAGAAAGATATTCCAAAAAACGCAAAATTCCCATTTATATCTGTCAAAAAAAAAGAGTTTGGGCTGGGCATAGTGGTGCACACCTGTAATCCCAGTACTTGGGAGGCTGAGACAGGAGGATCACAGGTTTGAGGCCAGCCTCAGCAACTTAGTGAGTCTCTCAGCAACTTTGCAAGTCTCTATTTCCAAATAAAAAATAAAATAGGACTGGGGGTGTAGCTCAGAGGTAGAATGCCCCTGAGTTCAATCCCCAGCACCACACACACACACACACACACACACACACACACACACACACACACGAAATTTAGGAAGAACATAACTTTCTTTCCTACCTCCCAGGACAGGAGGAATAATGCATGTACAAGGACCTTTATTTAAGAAGCATCTGCCTACCATGCATGGTAGCACATACCTGTAATCCCAGTACTTGGAAGGCTGCAGCAGAAAGATCACAGGTTCAAGACCAGCCTCAGCAACCTAGTGAGACCCTGTTTCAAAATTTAAAAAAGGACTAGGAGTGTAGCTCAGAGGTAGAATGCCCCTGGGTTTAATCCCCAGTAAAAGAAGAAGAAGGAGAAGGAGGGACATCTGCTTGAAGAAATGGGCTCCATCTTCAGTTTTAATCAATCAAAGGGAAAAATGGGGAGAAAAATGTTGTGTGACAGCTGGTCCTTTGTCAGTTCATGAGGGAGCAGAGGAGAAAGATGTGCCAGTAAGGGATCACTCTGCTGCACTCCCAGTACCTAAGAAGAGTACAGACAGCAAGATGGACGACCCAGAGCTGCCTGCTCTATGCTCCTGGGGTTGTCTCCTTCCTGGGAAAAAGGGGAGATTTGATGGCTCTTTACTGTAGACATCCCATGTTCATGGATTGGAAGACAAGAGTGTTAAGATGGAAAAATTGATTTACAGATTCAGTGAAATCCCCATGGAAACCCCGCCTGACTTCTTTAGGGAAATTGAGAAGCTGATCCTAAATTTCATGTGGAAGTGCAAAGAACCCAGAATAGCCAGAAAAGTCTTGAAAAAGAACAAAGCTGAAGAAGACATACTTCCCTACTTCAAAACTTACTACAAAGCTACAGTAACCAAGACAATAAGGTATCAGTATAAGTACAGATACATAGATTGATGGAATAGAATTAAAAGCCCAGAAAATAAACTTACATTTATGGCCACGTATGTTCCCACAAGCATGCCAAGATCATTCAATGGGGAAGAATAGTCTTTTCAACAAATGATGCTGGGGAAAATGGATACCCCCATGCAAAAGAATGAAGTTGGATCCCTACTTCACATGACAAACAAAAAATAATTCAAAGTGTAAAAACTCAACCTATAAAATTCTTAAGATAAAACATACTAAATCTTCCTGGCTTTGGCAATGGTTTCTTACACATCGCACCAAAAGCACATGTGATAAATGAAAACATAGATAAATTGGACTTCATCGAAATTAGAAACTTTTATGCTATGAAGGACACCATCAAGGAAGTAAAGTGACAACATCAGAATGGGAGAAAAAACTTGCAAAGCATAAATCCAATAAGGGACTAGTATCCCAAATATATAAAGAACTCTTACAGCAATAAAAAGATAATCAAACCCAATTTAAAAATTGACAGCCAGGCGTGGTGGCGCACACTTGTAATCCCAGTACGTGGGAGGCTGAGACAGGAGGACTGCAGGTTCACAGCCAGCCTCAGCTACTTAATGAGGCCCTCCGCAACTTAGTGAGACCCTGTTTCAAAATAAAGAATAAAAAAATAGGGCTGGGGGTGTGGCTCAGAGGTAGAATGCCCCTGGGTTCAATCCCCAGTACCGCAAAAAAAATAAAATAAAAAATAAACAACAAAATTAAAATTAAGAAATAAAAATCAAAATTGACAAAGGATTTATAGGCTGAGGGTGTAACGGAGTGGCAGAGCATATGTTTAGCATGCTCCTGTCCCCAGCACCAATAAATAAATATTGCCAAAGGATTTTAGTAGATATTCAAATGGCCATTTGCAGGAAAATAGACGGAACTTGAGAATATTATACTGAGTGAGTATAGCCAGTCTCAAAAAAATGAGTAGATGTATGTTCTCTCATATATGTGGAAACTAGAGAGATACTTGGAAATAAGGGCAACATCAGAGAGACGAGCAGAGATTCCAGGGGAGTGACTGAGGGGGATTAGAGAAGGGAGGGGGAACAAAGTCATAAAGAATGCAATAGTTGAAATATGCCATAAATGTTTACAAAATTATCAATTCCAATCTCAAAGGCATGAGGGGGGAGGGGGAGGGGGACCCGGCAGGGAAGGCACCGAGAGTCGTGTGCATGTATTTTTCTGACACTTTGTACCCCAATATGATGTAAAATTACAATGTACCAAATTAAAAAAATGGACAGTAAGCATATTTTAAAAATGTGGAGCCAGGCATGGTGGTGTACACCTGTAATCCCAGTACTTGGAAGGCTGAGACAGAAGGATCGCAGGTTCGAGGACAGCCTTAGCAACTTAGTGAGGCCCTCTGCAACTTAGTGAGACCCTGTTTCAAAATTAAAAAAAAATAAAATAAAATGGGCTGGGGGTGTAGCTCAGAGGTAGAATGCTTCTGGGTTCAATCCCCAGTATCACACATGACAAAAAAATTTCAACATAATTAGACATCAGAGAAATGCAAATCAAAAATGAAATGAGATATGACTTCATATCTACTAGGATAGCTATAATCAAAAGACAGACAATAATGATTATTGATGAGGCTGTGGAGAAACTGCACATCTCATTCATTGCTGATGG
Source organism: Glis glis (assembly GCA_004027185.1). Lineage (NCBI taxonomy): Eukaryota > Metazoa > Chordata > Mammalia > Rodentia > Gliridae > Glis > Glis glis. Next base: position 19,889 of record PVJS01008435.1, read on the forward strand.
AAATTTAAAATGGTACAGCTGCTTTGGAAAACTGACAGTTCCTCAAAAAGCCAAACACAGCCAGGCCTGTAATCTTAGTACCTGGAAGGCTAAGACAGGAGGATCGCAGATTCAAAGCCAGTCTCAGCAATTTAGCAAGACCCTGTTTCAAGATAAAATAGGGCTGTGGAACTATCTCAGAAGTAGAATATCCCTGGGGGTTCAATCCCCAGTACCAAAAATAAAAATAAAAAATAAACATAGAGTTATATGGCTCAGCAATTACACTCCTAAGTATATATCCAGGAGGACTGAAAGCATATGTTCCCACAAAAAATCTGTACATGAATGTTCATAGCAGCACTATTCATAATAGAAAAACGTTGGAAGAATCCAATGTCCATCGATTGATGAATGGATAAACCGCACGTGACATAGCCACATGGCGGAATATTACTTGACCATAAAGAAGAATAAGGTACTGCTTTATACTGCGACATGAACAAACTCTGAAAACACTGTTAAGTGAATAAGCCAGACACCAAAGGACAAATACTGTCCTTCAAGCCAAGCGTGGGGGTGCACACCTGCAATCCCAGTACTTGGGAGGCTGAGATAGGAGAATCGCAGGTTTGAAGACAGCCTCAGCAAGTAGTGAGACTCTCATCAACATAGTGAGACTCTGTTTCAAAAATAAAAATAAAATAGGACTGGGAGTGTAGCTCACAGGTAGAATGCCCCTGGGTTCAATCCCCAGTACCTTAAAAAAAAATATCGCCCTTCAGGTGATGAGCATATAAGTGTGCATTGTGCTACTCTTGAAACTTTTATGAAGGCTTAAAGTCGTTCCAAAAAAAATAAAGTGTATTATACATAACAAATATGAAATAGAAATAATCCTCACAGGCTTGAAGTCTCTCCAAATAAAAATAAAGTGTATTATACATAATCAATATGAAATAAAAATAGCCCCTCATAGGAGGGTCTTAAGGGTTAAATGCAGAAATGCTGGAAAGCACTGGGCACAGAGCCCTGCACATCCCCCGGCAGCTGCCACCGCTGTCACTGCGGCTCAGAGCGGTGCCAGTGCTCAAGGGAGCAGCGGAACGAGCCGCTCCGAGCAGCCAGCAAGTGTTAGTAAGTGCTGGTCTCGGACAAGCATTGTGCATGGCACAGTGATTATTATCAAGAGGAACAAGGCACAGACCCTGCTCTAGAATCTGCACTCATTACCAAACTTCCCTCTTAAAAATGTATTATTTTAATATTCAGATCAGCTTTAAACTCCTAAGGTAAATTGCTTAGAATTTCTAAAAGCAATGCATGTCTGTGTTATACTCTGTGCGTTTATTTACATTCTGCCTCTTTCTACAAAAGGATCTGCAATCAATTTCTGTGTGTATGCATGGTACTGGGGATTGAACCCAGGAGCATTCTGCCTCTGGGCTATATCCCCAGCCCTATTTTTTAGTACTAGGATTACAGGTTTGTGCCACCACACCCAGCTTAAAATCAGTTTTTAAACATGCACAATTTAGCCGGGTGTGGTGGCGCACACTTGTAATCTCAGTACTTGGGAGGATGAGACAGGAGGATCGCAGATCTGCGGCCAACCTCAGCAATTTAGTGAGGCCCTCTGCTACTTAGTGAGATCCTGTTTCAAAATAAAGAATAAAATAGGGCTGATAATATACAGGTCGGAGGTAGAATGCTCCTGGGTTCAATCCTCAGTACCACAAAAAAAAATGAAAGAAAGAAAAATAAACATGCACAATTTAACAACAGTAACAACAAAAAGATAAAAATCAGGATGAGGAGAAAATGAGGATTATAGTTAAATGAAGCCAGGGGAAGGTTAAATTACCAAAAACACTTGCCATGAAATAGGTATAATTATTAAAGGTAGATATGGATTCACTTCTAAGGTTCCCGACGGCTAAAGCAGAAAGAAAACCATGATGAGCTACAAGACTCACGGCACCCGTGAGAGAGCCCTCTAGGTCTCCGGCAGGGCCCCTGGTAGGGGGGTCTGAAGCATTCTCGGCATTGAATGTCATTATCAATAACCTCCCGGGAACCTCCCTGGGTGTAAGTACAGTCACCACCACAGCACAGATACGCGGCTCATTTTTAGTCTCTGGCTTTTCCTTTTCTATCAGTCCTCTCCCTCTTTCCTCATTTTATTGGGCTGCAAATGGATCTGAAACCTCAGTTTAAGGTCCCCGGCTTTGCAGGCAGCGCTCTGCCCAGAGGACCCAGACAGAGGGCACCGCAGCCCCGCCTCGCTCACTTATTTCTCGGCAGCTTCTCACTCCAGAGAGAGTTGTTCTGCGCCCGTTTCCCAGGCAGCTTCTCTCTCCTGGTGACACGGTGACTTCCCCGTTCCCTCCCTCTTCTTCCTTCTCCAACAAGCACACCTGACTTTCCTCCACCCCGTCCAACAGTTTCTTCGTGGAAACCACGCACTCCCCACATGCCATCTGGAAGCTGCCGGCTAGGGCTGACCGGCTGCGGCCTCACCGACGCTGCATCCCTGCGCCTGCCCCTCCTTCCCCAAAGATTCTTTCCCAAATCTCCTGGCCCTCTGCTTTCAGCAGAAATTGACACAAAGTTCCGAGGGTGCAGTCACGGCGTGCACGTCCACCAGTTTCCTTAGCAACAGCTTCATTAAGTGACTGCTTCGAAAATTGTAAAGAGGCTTGTCTTACTGCTACACAGAGTGGCCGGGTAAAACTTGAACGGCTTTGACGAGAACATTGGCCAGGGACAAAGAGGTTGCAGGTCTCAGTCATTAGCATCATAAACCGAAATATTCTTAAACGGCTCAGAATCATTCCTGAACTTGAGGCCTGCGAGGCTCGAGTGTGCCCCCACGACTGCGAGGGTCAGAGCTTCTGCCAGATTTGCAGACAAGTCCTTGCTATCACTCTCTCTTACTGTCACTTGCCGTTCCTTTCTTTCTTTCTTTTCACTTGCTGTTTTCTACTAAAAAAGAAAAGTAATTTCAATCACTTGGGTTGTTTGGAGGAAGCAACATGAGGTAGTACACAGAGCATGGGTTTTAGAATCACAGCGAACCAGATTAAACACCCATGGTGGAATTTATGAGATAACCCTGGGTCCCTGTCCTCAATTTCCTTGTCTCTTAAATTGAATACAATGAACGACTTAGCCGAGTTGTTGTGGCGCTTACAGCCGATGTCCGGAAAGCACTTGTGAACCGTCTGCAACAGGCCAGCTGCTCGATTAGCAGTCAGGGCTGCCAGTTCATCTGACAGCAGAGACAGGTTTTGCCTTTCGTCTTTGCCATGTCATAACAGAAATTTTCTTGGGATTAAAACCCCTAGAACAACCTGACCAGAAAATGCCCCAGATCTGTGCGGCAAGGCGTGTTCCCTTCCTCTGGAGAACTGACCCAGCTGGGAGTTATGTACTTGTGTGTCTATCTGTTCAGTCCCTGTCCCCCCCTCTAGACGTCACGCTCAGCACAGGACCCAGTCTGCTCGGCGGCCGCTGAGTAGTCGAGGGCTGGCAGGCGGCCGACACAGTGCGGAGCACCCAGCCGCCGAGGCCCGAGGAGGAGAGAAAGACCAGGCAGCTCGCTGGCCAGAGGCCCCTCACCTCTAAATCACCATCTGACTTTGAATGAGCTCCAGCACCTTTCTTTGCTCTGAGATTCCTCCTCTGTAACAGGAAAAACTGCACTTGGAATTCAGAATTAAAAGTGTTAGAGGAAATCACCAAATGGAAAGCATCATAAAGTGTCTGTTGAATGGTCCTCAACAGACATGAGCTACCAGGCCAGAGAGGCAAACGTGTTACTGCAGACGAATCAGTGCACCATTTACAACTTACAACAAGTAAGGAGAAGAGACTATCATCCTTCCCATTTTACAGATTTGGAAAAAGGCCAGGAGAGGTTACATAACTACCCCAGGTCTCACGGTGACATATGGTGATTTGAAGAGAAATCTGGGGTGCCGCTAGCCCACCTCTCTACCTCACCGTGTGCCTGCAGAGTCCTCCTGTCCAACACACAGTGCTGTACACAGCTGCTTATTAAATGACATGTTTGCTGCTACCTGTCAGTGCTAGATAATTATCATAAACAAGCAAAGAAAAGACAGGTCAGTCCAGGTCCCTGCGCACAAAGAGGAGGAATTCCGCACTGCGTCTGTAAAGAGACCCTTTCCAATGCCACTAAATCCAAATGTATTATTTATCAGTTCTGAGGTTCGTGCAGGGATTCTTAAGGCAGAAGGAACCTGCGATAATCATATCTCAGCTCCTTTCAAATTTTCCACATTCGCCAAAATTGTTCCCTAGGAATAGACACAGCTCATCAATTCTACCACGGAACACACTGGATCAAGGACCGAAAGCTTGTTCTATTTCAGAAAAGCTACAGGCCCTCTCTTCGTTGTAATCATAAAATCCCACCAGAACGCATTGTTTTGCGGAGATGAGTCAACTACAGCACAGAACAGAGCTGGGGAGAACGCAGCGGCCAAGGACCCGTGCTGTGCCCCAGGCTGGGGGGCGGTGGCGGTCCTTCCAGTGGGGCTCTGCTGACCCCTGGCGTTCCACAGGAGACAGAGCAGTGCCAAAGGCAGGGCTGGTCAAACAGCAACAGATGCCCACACATTTTCAGTGAAAACATTATATTTTGTAAAATATGTGTATTTATATGCCCATCTGTGAGAACAGCCTCACAGTGAGCCCAAATATTCCAGGTTAATTTGCAAAGGCACCTGCGGTTCCGGGCAGGCCGGTCTTGAGAGGCGGAGCTCAGCAGGGGCTGCTGCAGCAGCTCCCTCCAGGAGTCCTCCCACACCCGGCTCCCAGCTGCCACAGCTGCAGCTCCATAGCTGCGGACTTTCCGAGGGTCTGCTTTAAAACCATAATCCATCCTCTGCTCTGGCAGAAAGATGAAACCCTCCAACCTGGTAACACTCGCCTGTCGCACGTACTAAAACAGCACGGTGTTCTAACCTGATCCCCTGCGCGCTGCCTGGACTGGCTGCATTGGCAATTTACAGATGGGAAGCTGAATAGTTAGCAACACAGAGCTGTTCTGCTGAAGGTCAGCAGCTAACCGTGAAAACATGAGGTTTGAGCCCAAGTCCGGGTGACCACACCTCAATGCCTGTGTGGTCCCCGACTTCCACAAAGCCCCAGGACTCTCTCCTGCCCACCTGCTGAAGCCCAGCACACTTCATCTTTGTGTGTGTGTGTGTGTGTGTGTGTGTGTGTGTGTGCCGGGGATTGAATCCGGGGCATTCTACCTCCGAGCTACACCCCCAGCCCTATTTTATTTTTTATTTTGAAACAGGGTCTCACTAAGTTGGGGAGGGCCTTGCTAAGTTTCTGAGGCTGGCCTTGAACCTGTGGTCTTCCTGTCTCAGCCTCCCAGGTACTGAGATTACAGGCATGTGCCACCACACTGGGCACTCTTCACTTTTAAGCGTGGCCCTTAAAAGGACCTCAGCCTACTGCCTTTGAAACATCTCTCAAACAGTGCTCCTTGCAAACTTTCTGGCCGTGCCTCCCAAACACAACCTCTCCGGCCAGCCTCTGAAGTCCCTCTGGCTCCAGGAAGCTGAGCTGCACACCCTGGGCATAGAGGGGATCACGGGCTTGTCCTGGATCTGCGGCAGCACGCACCTCACTGTACCGCATGTGTGCCTAGCAGGGGTCATAGTGACCACCAGTCTCAGAGCGAGGACCAGGCCGTCATGGTCCCTGTAAATCCAGGGCCTGGCACAGTGCTGAGCCCTGCGTAGGCCACCCGAAAATGGAATTAAATGCTCAATAAAATCCAGACACTGATTCTTCATGTGCCGTGTCACTGGAGATGGATGGCCTCACCTTGGGCAGCTTCCCAGGTAACCTAAGCTCTGAAGCACCAGGACCTTGATCACTGAGAACTTCAAGGCCAACTAGGAGGCCCTACCCTCATGCCACCCTCTCCTAACGACAGAGAACCCCACTGATCAATGTGCTCATGACTTCAAGTCAAGGGGGTGCTCATCCCTTACATAGGGGCTGGCTGTCTGTCTGTCTGTCTTTGGTTTACTAGCTTTTTCTGTTTTTTCTCCCTTTGATGTGGAGCTGACAGCTTCGTGCCCCCTTGAGCAGCCTCAGTCCCGGTGTCTAACCTGGCAGATAAGCTGAGGCAGGAAACACACTTCACAGAGTGTCACTGCAGCCCAGACAGGCTGAATATCATGCCCAAGGGAGCAGAGCCGGACTTCTAACCCTAGCAGGCCCTGTCCAGCAACCACACACCTATTATGCTAAAATATTTCTTTTTCCATAGACTCTGGCTATAAACATATAGCCCACTCTAAGATGGTGGTTAACTCTATTTTGTTTCGAGTTATTTTCACACACACACACACACACACACACACTCCCACCCCTAGGGTACTGGGACTGAACCCAGGGGCTCTCTACTACTAAGCTACCATCCCAGCCCCAGCCATCTTTTATTTTTTGAGATAAGGTCTCACGAAGTTGCTGAGGCTGGCCTTGAACTTAGGATCTTCCTGCCTCGGCCTCCATCACAGGGAGTGTACCTCTTCCCCGCGTCACTCCAGCAGAGCCAACAATCTGGCAATCTTCTGTTCACACTTCAAGGCCAGCTTCAAGATTCCTGGACCACTCCCTGTACCTCCACCTACCAGGCAGACCCTTTCTCCACTTGAACCTGAACTCCCAAAGTGTTTTGTGTACCGACTGTTCAACTCCTGCCTCTCCTAGGAAATTTAGCTCGGGGAGGGCAGGAGCCACCTGCGACTCCTCTCCAGCCCCCACTCTTGGCACGTGGCCGCTCACTGAACGCCTGCCCAGTGTCTGTGCCTGGTATTCTCACCAGGGCTCAGGCTCGTAAGCAAGCTCCTTCACTCTAAAATCTTGGTTTCCGCCAGGCGTGGTGGCACATGTTTGTAATCCCAGTACTTGGGAGGCTGAGACCGGAGGATCCGGGTTCGCGGCCAGCCTTGGCTGCTTAGTGAGGCCCTCCGCAACTTAGTGAGACCCTGTTTCAAAATAAAGAATAAAAACTAGGGCTGGGGGTGTAGCTTGGAGGTAGAATGCCCCTGGTTCAATCCCCAGTACCGCAAAAAAATAAATTAATTAAATAAAATAAAATCTTGGTTTCCCTTGGTTGTCCTTGTAAAGATCCAAGTCCAACTGGCTAAATATCTAAAATCCTCCTAAGACCGTAAGTTTGGGGATTTTGTATTATGAATCTACAACTAAATGTTTTAATGATTTTTTTTTATTAAATGCTATTGAGAAGCTGGGCATGGTGGTGCGCGCCTGTAATCCCAGTACTTGGAAGGCTGAGACAGGAAAATCACAGGTTCAAGGACAGTCTCGGCAATCTAGCAAGACTCTCAGCAACCTAGATAAACCCTTTTTCAAAACAAAAAATAAAACAGGGGTAAGGGTGTAGCTTGAAGGTAGAATGCCCCTGGGTTCAATTCCCAGTACCACAAACACACACACATACACACACACACACACACACACGTTCAGATGGTTTAACTGGTTTAACTAATACTTGTGAGGTGCCTATTGTATAAAAGGAGCTATACGAAATGCTTCCACAAACTGCATGTCCTATAAACTGACAACTGGGACAGGGCCACAGACGGCAAGCACTTCGCCAGCGACAAAGTTAAAGCAAGCACCATGGTGGCCGTGACACTGGAAGGAGGCAGAGTTATCTCCGCAATCAAGACAATTTGAAAGGACAGCAAATTCTGATTGTTTTTCAAAGTAAAATGCCACAAAATGAAAAAGCAGAATAAACAAATAGCCACACTCATTCAACCGTCAGGCTACATATCCATAGATTTTATCGTGCTCTACTGCATCCTCGCGTGGCAAAGGCGGCTGGATTAGGAGTGATCGATTCCACGAGAACTGCATCGAGCAGCAGAGCGCACAGACTCACCTGCCGGAGGTTAATGTACACCGCGTTCTGAAGAAACTCCGAAGCTTCCATGCTCCGCTTCTGAATCGCCAGGACGCGCACGGCTTTGACGCAGGCTTCCAACTCAATCACTCCAGCATTCTTATACTGTAGGGTAGAGAGGAGGCGCCTCGGTCAAAATAGAAGAGCAAAAAAGTGTCTGCCACTTTATAAGCCTGTGCGCTGGGACTCCAGAGCCCGTGACAGCACCTCCCACGCAGGAGGCTCCTGATGACCCTCCCGCCCCAAGGGAGGAGAATGCTTCTCTGAGAAAACATACCCTTGACAGGTGCAGGAGGAGTCGGTGGGATTCAGGGAACCTATGATCACCCAAATAAACATGCTTGCACTCATTAAAATAATACAGTCGCAAGAGCTCAGTATTTCACAAAATTTCAAAATACAAGTTGAGGGTCCCTTATCCAAAAGACTTAGGACCAGAAGCATTTCAGATTTCAGAGTTTTCGGATTTGGGAATATTTGCTTAGACTTTGCCAGTGCACTTTTTGAGCATCAGGGCCCAAAACAGCTCCACATTTTGGAGCATTCCATATTTCGGATTTTGGATTTTCAACTTAGGGATGCTCAACCGGTATTATGGATGGATGCTCTGCCATCCACTTCCGCGTGGCCTCCCTTGTTCTCTAAAACATGTTTGGAATCTCTCACACCTGCAGCTTCAGTGCGGTAGTTGTAAATTCATTTTATTTTGCTCTGAAAATCCTGACTCCCTGTATGCTTGCTGTCTTTCTGGGTTTCTGTCTCGGAGCCACTTGTTCCTACTTCTCAGCTCACATTATGCTTCCGGAGATGGAGAAGGAGGACACGTGGAAAAGAAACACCTCACGCCGGGCGTGGTGGCGCACACTTGTAATCCCAGTACTTGGGAGGCAGAGACTGGAGGATCCAGGTTCACAGACAGCCTCAGCTACTTAGTGAGGCCCTCCGCAACTTCGTGAGACCCGGTTTTAAAATAAAGTATAGCGCCGGGCGTGGTGGCGCACGCTTGTAATCCCAGTACTTGGGAGGCGGAGACCAGAGGATCCGGGTTCGCGGCCAGCCTCAGCTACTTAGTGAGGCCCTCAGCAACTTCATGAGACCCAGTTTCAAAATAAAGCACAAAAAATAGGGCCGGGGGTGTAGCTCGGAGGTAGAACGCCCCTGGGTTCAATCCCCAGTACCGCAAAAAAAAAAAAAATGCCTCCGTGGAACTTGACTCCCTGCTCGAGGAACTGGGTGAGCACCTCTCACCTCCGCCCCAGCCGCTCTCACACCTGTGTGGCTCGGGCTGGGACAGGTAAGGTGTGGATGCCAGTGCCCAGGTCCCTCTGCCTGCTCTTAATGCCTCTCTCTCCCCAACTGAAAACCCCTGCATGCTAGCTGTTTTTCCGCCCTGGTTCTTTTCTACTCCGAATTCTTTTGTTTTTTGCTCCTTTTCCCAGTTATCTCAGCTGGAGTGATTTTCAGCTGATGTATCTGGGGGAAAGAATCTTCTAATTGAAGAAACGTGCATAGAGGCGAAGTGCGCATGTCCTAGTATTTAAGAGAACCCGCAGCTGGGGAGGGGGAACACACCACTGTTATTTTAACATGGGCATTAACACACACGGGCACCAGCGCCTTGGGTCAACCATGGACCCATGCGGCCTGCCAGGGTGACCGCTCGTGGAAACGCGGCCTCCTACTTGCCAAGCATCAAAAAGCCTAGACACAATTACTTGTCTTCCTATGAAAATCATGCATAAGGTGGGACGTGAAATTTTGTAATTACTGTGCCAGAAAGGTCAGGGCTTCACTCTCTCCTCTTTTGCACACCTGTAGCATGCATCTAGTCTGTGACATATTACATACAATTTATCAAAATGCTCAGGGAAATGACCTACTTATACTAACCTAAATACCAATGCTGAAGCCAGAAATGTACCAACGCAACAAAAAAATTAACATACAGACGTGATCCTATTGAAATAAAAGGACTGCTTTTCCTTCAAAACTCTTAAAAACAGTTTCTATTTAAGTGAGAAAACTGTCAACTCAAGGTTTTTTCCACATACTTTTGGTTAAATTTGCATATTTTAAATATATTACAAAGAGACTTAAAATAGGATCATAAAAAATTATTCAAAATATATATTATTGGGCCGGGCGTGGTGGCACATGCTTGTAATCCCAGTACTTGGGAGGCTGAGACCAGAGGATCCGGGTTCACGGCCAGCCTCAGCTACTTAGGCCCTCCGCAACTTCGTGAGACCCGGTTTCAAAATAAAGTATAAAAAATAGGGCCGGGGGTGTAGCGCAGAGGTAGAATGCCCCTGGGTTCAGTCCCCGGTACCACAAAAAATAAAATAAAATAAAAAATAAAAAAATAAAATATATATATTATAATATATATATAGTAGTAATATAATATGTATATGTATGTATGTATATATATATATATATATATATATATATATATATATATTACTGTAGAAAGACCCACAGAATCAATGGGAATGAAGAAAAGAACAGACAGTCACAGAAAGCCTACTACACACCTAGCCTCCTACAAGCCCTAGACTTGAACATAGGCCCAGGAGAGCAAAGTCTGCTCCACCATTTCACTGCTGAGTCCCTTGTAACAACCTGCCCAGGTCCCAGCATAAAGCCATGCAGTCGATACTTTAGGAATAAATTAGGGAACTTTCCCATTCAATTCTTAAATAAAACCCTATAAGGTAAATGTTCGTACTTATGGATTAAGAAAATGGGCCCTAGCTGAGCATGGTGGCACATGCCTGTAATCCCAGTACTTGGGAGGCTAAGACAGGAGGATCACAGGTTTGTGGCCAGCCTGAGCTACTTAGTGAGGCTCTCAGCAACTTAGCAAGATCCTGTTTCAAAATAAAAAATAAGCCGGGCCTGGTGGTACATGCTTGTAATCCCAGTACTTGGGAGGCTAAGCCAGGAGAATTGCAGGTTCACAGCCAGCCTCAGGAACTTAGTGAGGCCTTCCACAACTTAGTGAGACCCTGTTTCAAAATAAAGGAATAAAATAGGGCTGGGGGTGTATCTCAGAGGTAGAATGCCCCTGGGTTCCATCCCCAGTACCACAAAAAAATAAAAATAAATAAGTAAATAATAAAATAGGCCTGGTGTAGTGGCGCACGCTTGTAATCCCAGTACTTGGGAGGCTGAGACAGGAGGATCACAGGTTCACAGCCAGTCTCAGCAACCACATGAGACCCTCCACAACTTAGTGAGATCTGTTTCAAAATAAAACATAAAAATTGGGCTGGGGGTGTAGCTCAGAGGTAGAATGCCCCTGAGTTCAATCCTCAGTACCACAAAAAATAAAATAAAATAAACAAAAATAAAATAGGGCTGGGGATGTAGCTCAGAGGTAGAATGCCCCTGGGTTCAATCCCCAGTACCACAAAAAAAAGAAGAAAGAAAGAAAGAAAGAAAGAAGAAAAGAAAGAGGAACCCAAAAAGGTAACGTTTCTTGCCCAAGGTCACAAAGCTAATAACTGGCCAGGCAGGACCTGAACTCAAGGCTGCCTGGCTCCAGACCTAAGGTGGAAACACTGGACCACTGGGGACAGAGAGAAGGTTCAGCACCACGGACAGCTGCCCTGGCTTTGCTCTGGCCTGACCTGGCCTTAACACCCAACACATAGGGGACTGGAGGGCAAACTATAGCAAGAAGATGTCCCAAAGCTTCCTGCGATTTATTATCAAAGTGTTGGCGAGGCAGCAGGAAAGCCCCGGGAAGCACAAGTGGCTCCTTGCTGGTGAGAAACGCAGTCTCCTGGGAGGGAGTGGACCCCCTGGAGGGGCCAGTGTAGACATGAGTGACAGGTGAGTACTAATGACCCTGCCCAGGCACCAGCACCGATGAGCAGGGTCCTCTGCCCTCCCATCTTCCGCCTCAGTACCCGTGTGCACACGGTGACCCGAGGCCCAGCTTCCTGTCCAAATCATGCCCATGTGGCTCTGATTGAAACACGCCGAGCCTCCTTTCCCTCTACATATAGAAAGGCATACGACTATGCTGTCTAAGGCACCTTCCGCTCAAAATATGACAACCCGGCAGCTCAGCAGAACGTCCAGTTTCCATCTCATCTCTTCTAATAGAAAAGGATTTCCTGGGGCAAAAATCAAAATTCCAACAAGAAGTCATTCATGAAGCCGGGCAAGTCTGCTTAAGAGCCTCTGTCATCAGCCTCTGTGAATGAAATCCGAGAGGCAGCACTTCCCACTCGTAAAGTGCCAGATAGCATGACGGCTGTGTGTGTGTGTGTGTGTGTGTGTGTACACGCACGCACTCGCACACAAATTAAATTCGGTTAAATTTTCCATGTGTACACATACTCTTTTTTTTTTTCTTAGTACTAGGGATTGAGTACAGGGACATTCTATCTCCAAGATATACCCCTGGCCCTATTTTATTTTTTTTATTTTGAAATAGGGTCTTGCTAAGTTGCGGAGGGCCTCACTAAGTTGCTAAGGCTAGCCTTGAACCTGCAATCCTCCTGTCTTAGCCTCCCAAGTACTGGGATTACGGGCGTGTGCCCGCACGTTCTTTCTATCACTGTCCTTTCATGGTGATGGACCAGCCCAAAGGCAATCTTAATTGAGGGGTCTGGGCAGCATGGGAAAGCCTCGGGCTCTTTTGATAGAGGAGGTGAAAGAGGAAAGGAAGGAGAATGAGGTAAATGAAGCCGGGGGAATAGATCCACAGCCAGAGAAAGGCGAGACATGAATTTCCTCTTTCTACTCGCATCACATCCACATGAGGAAGCGGCTTTTCCCCCACATGCCTTGTAGAATACTGAACTAGGGGAAAGGAGACAATAACCAATGTTTTATTGAGCAGTACTAATGAGCCTGTCTCTGTGCTAGGCATTTTATATACATAAAATCATTTACCCTGATTACGCATTCTGTGCAGCAGTCTTTCACGTCCCCATTTTGAGAGATGAGAAAACGGAGCTCACAGAGGTCGTGGAACCTGACTGGACTGAGACAGCCAGGGATGGCAGAGGGGAGCTCGGCACCAGACCTGTCTGACTCCTCGGTCTGCTCCGGCACCCCCAGGACAGGCCGCCTGACTCCCCTGCGGTGCGGGGCGGACGAGTCCTTCCCATACAGATGAGGCTCAAGTGTTTATTGCCGCGGACAGCCGCTGAGGCTCAGGCTTGGCTGGTGAAGTGCCTATATCCAGTGATCGAATGTCTAGAAAAATCTAACCTAAAGGAATGCTCACACAAGAATATGCAGACAGGAATGTTCAGAAAAGCATTTGTCTACAGAGGGAAAGTGAGACGCCCTAGGTGTCTATCAACAAGAGGCTAATGAAGCCAACACGGTGGACTCCATCAGCGCGAGGCGCTGTCTGTGATGACCTCTCACAGATCAGCTTGGGGAGAGGAGGGTCACCAGCACGCTGTGAAGATCGCCCCACGGCAGCGCGCCTCGGAGGGCTGCGGGGGGAAGGCAGTGTGGGAGGACAACGTGAGCTACGCCGCACTGCCGAGCGCGGACAGCGAGCTGCAGAAAGACATACACGGGCTGATCCCACGTCTACAAATCAAGCATGCGTGTGTGTGTGTGTGTATGTGTGTGTGTGTGTGTGTGTGTGTGTCTCCACAGGCAGAAAAGTCATGAAAGAGACACATGAGACTGTTAGTAAGCACCACCCTTAGGAAGAAAGGCCAGAGAAGGTAGGGCCTTCGGTTTTTACTCGACACTCTACTGTACAGTTTGAGATTTCTTTTTCAGTATTTCAGTGAAAACACTGGGAATTCAATTTTCTTTTTAGGGCTGAGGTGTAGCTCGGTAGCAGAGCACCTCCCAGCATGGACAAGGCCCTGGGTTCCATCCCCAGCACCACCAAAAAAAAAGAAATTAAGTTCAAAGCAATAAGAACATTGCATCCATAAAATAGAATGCTATACAAGTCATTAAAAATCACGCCATGGAAGATTTAATACTATAGGCAAAAACCTAATATGCTGAATGAAAAATGTAATTCACCACACAGCAAATAAGCATGGTAGCTCACCATCTTTTATGATATGGATAATAGACACTGACAGAAAGATAGAAAATAGATATAAAAATGTTAATAATGATTATCTCTGAGTAGCGGGACTGTGAGAGTCTTTTCTTCCCCTTTTTCCAAATTTACGACATTAAATGTATGCTGTTTTGAGTCTGGGAAAAATAGTTTAGACATATGGTATGATGCATTCCAGAATAATATCTGAATGCTCACAAAAACAAATAAGAGATACTGCGGCGGTACCCACGGTAAAACAGGATCTTCTGACTGAAACAACACGCGCATGTACAGAATTCAGGAGGCAGCCCAGTCACCTTGCTGTAGTAGGAAATGGCCTCTTTGTATCTGTCGATGATGTCTTCGGGACTAAGACAGTTCTTAGCGCGGCCGATCTCAGCGCTGGTGTCAGCGTTGATGCCATTGGTGGTCAGGGCACCTGCCAACCAAAAGGGAGAGAAAAAAGTCTTTGCTTTTTCTGTCTTGTTTCTTTGTTAGTTTAAAGAGAAGCATGAATAAGATAAAACTTAAACATGCCCTTCTGAACTTTAAATAATGAAACCGTGCTTAAGGTCTCCCTAGATTATATGCTGCCCATAATAGTCTCGCCGTCAAAGCTCTGCATTAAATGTTAATTAACTCAGAATAGGTTTTCCTCCCTGTTGAAACTTTTTATTAAAGAATATGAAATGCATTACATAAAAGTGACACCTTCACAATAACCAGCTTAGCTGTCTTGAGACAAGGGCGAAGTCGGCCTGCAAGCTCTCCCAGCTTGACGCTCTTCGTGCCAGTGCGGGCCCACGCTGTGTCCTCAAAGGAGATAAACTATTCGAAACGTTTTCTGAACCGTACAGCAATAAAAAAAAAACCTATAAATACTAGTCTCCTTTCAGTGGCTGTCATTTTCTATTTCTGACCACCTCCAGTCAATGAGCTGAACCACCTAATTCCACAGCCATCAAATCCACATGGGGAAGAGTTTTGGAGAAACTTCCATTTTCAGAATATAGGAAACTACACGGAGAAGTCTAGTGGGGCAAGAAAAGATAAAATATTCTTTGATTTCATAGAACAGTCAAAAAATATTCTCCTAAGCCCTAGTAGCAGGAAACACTGGGCTTCTCCTAAGCCCCTTGTTTATCTTACAGACAGGAGCATCTCCCACAAATCCCGCCTGCTGGGAGACTCAAGGACAAGTCTGTCCGCTGCCCGTCTTCATAGCAGCACGCAGCCAGAGTGCGCAGCTCCCGCCGCCCCAGCCTGGTGCAAGCTCGCTTCCTACCCCGGCTTTCCAATCCTGGTCCAATTTTCTTACCTGTGTGCTTTTACTCTCTAATTCTGTAAGCTGCTTCAAATGCTTTTTGGAACACAACAGGAGAAAGAATAGATAAGTGGAAAGATGGATGGGTGACAGACAGACAAATGGGCAGAGACACTCTACAAAATGGGGAACAAAGGAAATGCTATATACAAAACTCCCTTCCAGCAGCAGGAGAAAACTATCACGGAGAACCGTGAGGAGGCAGGTGGCCTGGGATGTGGGTTCCTATGGACTTTGTGAAAATCTCAGTAAGAAATGAGAAAGAAGAACTACAAATAATAACAGGGAAGGGCATGCTTGGAAAAATTTCTAAAATAGGTACTTTTTAAGGAATAGATTGAAATCGGCAAGACGCAGTGACATGCCCCTCACTGAGCTAAGCATCCTCCACAGCAGACCGTGCACAAGGTGCACACCGGGCCGTCACGGCCAAGTGGCACCCTGTCACAGAGGAAGCTGGCCCCTACACTGAGGACTTCCTCACCTGTGCCCGCCTCCAACCCATAGCAGCTCCGGGAGAGAGGCTCTCTGAGTGAGCCCCACTTCTGCAGGGGCCGGGGGCCCAGGAGGGGCCAGGTGTTCCCACCAGGTCTCAAGATGACAGAGTTTGGCGACTCCAGGGTTTGACCTTGGACCTGTGCTGTGTGTGGTGCTTTGTGTATTTTTCATATGTATAATATGTTGATTTTTGGCATAAATTCGTAGTTGACAGATGATAGGGGGTCTTGATGTATCTTATTAGCTGTAACAAATTACCTTTCACTATTGAGTTTTATTTTTTCTTTCCCTTAGAGGAAAAAAAGGAGAGGTGTGAGGGGGTGGGATGAGAAGGGGCTTCCCTGCTCCCCGTGGGACCTTAGATCCTCTGCAGCACAGGGTCAAAGCACTGGAGAAGGCTCAGGTGTTCCCCTGCCTTGTGGAGAAAGGACCTCACCCCTCCTGAGGCCGCCGAGAACCGAAGCCCCAAACTGAGGCCGGAGGAAATATCCCGGAACGAGATCACCTGCAGCAAGGTAAGCAGCACAGAGCTCCGAGAGCGCACTCTGATTAAATTCCACTCGATAAGAGAATAACAAGCTCTAAACATACTAGCACGCACTTAGACTGGATCTTCCCTGACATCTACAGCTTTGACAGCCCACATGGAACATTATTGTGAGCCTGTGAAACAGAGAGCCATCAAGATCCACAGCCTTTAGACTTCAGGCAGGAAAATCAATGCACTGGCGGAAAGACCGAGACAGCGCCACGAAGCTCCCAAGGATCCCGAGACAATCTTTTAATCATTCGCAAGATAGTGACAAGTTCCTATTTTGTGCAAGATTGTATACAAGGCACAAAACTGGGAAACTCAGACATACAGATTAAACAAAGCAAAAAAAAAGGAGGAAATGAGGCAGAGATGAATGAGGCTGGAGAGAGAACAGCAAAACCATAAAGACAGAAGAACAAAAAGAGCTTAGAAGAGACAAGCGCTAGTGTGGCAATCAATTCCAGCAACGGCTACCACACTAGCCCCCGAAGAGGTCGCTTATGTCTGCTATCCAATTAAAAACCAAAAGGAAGCTGAGCACAGTGGTGCACACCTATAACCCCAATACTTGGGAGGCTGAGACAGGAGGATCACAGGTTCAAGGACAGCCTCGGCAACTTAATGAGACCTTCAGCAGTGTAGTGAGACCCTGTTTCAAAATTTAAAAAATAAAATAAAATAGAACTGGGGGTGTAGCTCAGAGGTAGAATGCCTCTGGGTTCAATCTCCAGTACCAAAAATAAAATAAAATAAAAACCAAAAGCGAAAGTTATACAACACGGAGACCCTATTTTGCAGAGGAATACCAGAAAGGCACTGTATCCATGAGCCTAGATGTTAAACTGGAAAAATGTATGATAAACTCCTCAGCATCAAGTCATAGCATCTGAAGTGACAGGTCTAACATGGACTTTTTAGTTATGGTACTAAGATACCTGGGTGGCCATTTGGAAACAGGCCAAATCAGACCCACACCTCACAGCAAACACAAAAACAAATTCCAAATGGACCTGGGATCTACATGTAAACAGAACTCCCCGACATGCATGAGGCCCTGGGTTCGATCCCCAGCACCACAAAAAAAAAAAATAGCAATAATAATAAATATAAAGCCAAACATAGTGACGCATGCTTGTAATTTCAGTACTTGGGAGGCTGAGACAGAAGGATCAGATCGCAGTTTCGAGGCCAGCCTCAGCAATTTAGCAAGGCCCTCCGCAACTTAGTGAGATTCTGTTTCAAAATAAAAAATAGGGCCGGAGTGTAGCTCAGAGGTAGAATGCCCCTGAGTTCAATCCCCAGTACTACAAAAATAATAATAGTAATAATAATAAACAGAAAACCTAAAAGAAGTTCAAAATTCATGGATAAATTCCTTTAAAATATGAATATAGTGAAAAGCCCTCATGACTCAAATCCAAATGGGAAAAAAAGAGATTTATAAATCCAACTACATAACACAGCAAAAAACACCATAAAAAAATCCATAAATGAGACTCTGAAAGAAAACATCTGCAATATATTTCACAAAGTTTATCCCTAATACATAAAGGGTTCATAAAAACTGAGAGAAAAAAAACAACTACAAATCCAACAGAAAAAAATAAGCAAAAGAGATGAGCAGACAATTCATAAATGAAAAATATAGGGCTGGGGCTGTAGCTCAGTGGTACAGCGCCTGCCCAGCATGTGTGAGGCCCTGGGTTCAACCCCTAGTACCTCAAAAAAAATAAAGTGTAATATTCTACCTTTTGCACAAGAAAGAGAAACAAGAATGTTTATCTGTTTATTTTTTTCCAAAAAGAAGGAGGAGGAAAAACAAAGAACAAGTGAGATTAGTTACCTACGGGGTGAAGGGAAATGAGGTGGGAGGAATGAGAGAGGAAGGATCATGTCTCTCGGTGTAACATCTCCTACAGTTTTGATTTTGATTTTGGAACCATGACATGTTTTATAGACTAAAAGAACATCAATAAAGATGAGGGAACCCACTAATGGAATACAAACAGAAACAGATCACTACATTTCAAATAAATAACAATCACACTGACAGGGTGCACCACAGAACGGATCCAAGTAGCTCTCTGCCTGCGACGCCGCGTACACTCATCCTCATGGAGACGAGCGGAGCCACGAACAATCCCTGGATTCTAACTCTACATGGATATTTGTTTCTACAGTGACATTGGACAGCCATTTCAAAACTGCTTTCTACATATTACAAGACTGAGAAAATGGGTTAATGACCACAAGAGTCAGTGTCCTCACTGTTGCAAAAAGGAGCTGTAAGTGTGAAACCAAGGACGAACAGAAAAAACCCTGGGGCTTGGGGTTATAACGGAAGAAATCAGTATGAACTTTAGTTAACAGTGGGAACTTCTAAAGGGCCTAGAAGCAGCAAATCTCAGCACCGATGAGCACGTCCATTACCCAGGTCTTAGTTTCTAAACACCAGTCTCCAACAAAAGGAACGGGACTCCTTAGAGACATGCCTGGTTTCAGAGCCGGGACAGGGAAAGTACAAAGTGAACCTAAAATATCTTGAGCCAGAAAGTTAAAAAAGAAAAAAGTGTTCAAAAAATGGTGGGCAACATGTCAAAAGGGTGGATGGAAGGAAGGAAAGAAGGAGGGAAGGAAAAGAAAGCTCCTTTTTCTATTAGGATATATGCATATATATGTGTGTGTGTGTGTGTGTGTTTGTGTGTGTGTGTGTGTGTGTGTAATAAATGCATAATGAAAAATGGAGTTTGAAAAATCACCATTTGGCATCCATCGAGTAACCACTGACTGGAGTAAGATTCCTCAGCGAATGCCAGGACTTGGGGATGAACACTTGATAGGGAACAGGATAGTTACATAGAATCGAAGTATTTTCCTACAAATGACCTACTAATTACAAAAAGACAATAGTAACTTTACAGTGGAACCCCCTAGAAGACTCCACTTTAACCAATGACCAAAGTACTTAGCACCAATAATGGGACAAGTTAACACCCTGTGCCTCCTGCTACAGCGCATAACGATCATGTCCCCTGTCCTGCCACCCACCCCGACCCTGAAAAACCCCATGACCTCAGAATCATGAGGCAACCTCCAGAAAACCCAAACTGAGAATATTCTGCAAAGTAAATGGTCTGTATTCTTCAGAAATATCAATTGTCACCGGGCTCAGTGGCACACACCTGTAATCCCAGTACTTGGGAGGCTGAGACAGGAGGATCATAGGTTCCAGGGCAGTCTCAACAGTTCCTCAGGGAGACCCTGTTTCGAAACAAAAAATGAATAGGGCTGGGGGTATAGCTCAGAGGTAGAATGTCCCTGGGTTCAATCCCTAGCACCACACACAAAAAAAGAAAGAAATATCAATTATAGTGAAAAACAAAGAAAGGTTGAGGAATTACTCCAGATGAATTGATATGAAGTGACATGATCCTGGACTAGATCAGGAAATGTAACTGACTGCTGCATGGGGACAGTTGGTGAGAGGCAAACAAGGCCTGCAGTGAGCCGGGCGTGGTGGTGCACACCTGTAATCCCAGTACTTGGGAGGCTGAGACAGGAGGATCACAGGTTCAAGGCCAGCCTCAGCAACTTAGCAAGACTCTCAGCAACCTAGTGAGACCCTGTTTCAAACACAAAAAAAAAATTTAAAAAGGGCTGGAAATGTAAGCTTGGAGGCAGAATGCCCCTGGGTTTCATCCCAATATCACACACAAAAAAAAGGATCTGCAGCATAGACAAAAGCAAAAAGGGCTGGGGGTGTAGCTCAGAGGTAGAATGCCCCTGAGTTCAATCTTCAATACAAAAAAAAAAAAAAAACACTAGCAAACTGAATCCAGCAAGACATAAAAGGATTATATAACATGATTGAGTGAGATTTATTTTAAAAATGTAAGGTTGGCTTAACATCTGAAAATTAATTACTTCAATACACATGCGAATAGAATAAAGGACAAAGACCATGTGATCCTCTCAACAGACACAGGAAAGGCATTGACAAATTCAATAGCCTTTCATAATAACAACACTCTGCACACTAGGAGTGGAAGGGAACATTCTCAACCTAATTAAGGGCACATGCAAAGCCTCCCGCTAGCATCAGGCTTAGTGGTAAAAGACCCAGTGTCTCCCCAGGATCAGGAGCAAGACTAGGCATCCAAACTGGAAAAGAAGAAGGAAAATATTCCTATTTTCAGGAGACACGCTCTTACATATAGAAAGTTCTAAAGAATCCACTAAAAAACTATTGGAGCTAATAAATGAGTTCAGCATGGTTGTGGGATATAAGATCAATACACAAAAAATTAATTGTGTTCACATATGCTTGCAATAAACCATATCAAAATGAAATTAAGAGAACAATTCCATTCACAATACTACCAAAAATATTAAAATGATTAGGACTTTTTTTGGGAGGTACTGGGGATTGAATCCAGTGGCATTCCACCTCTGAGCTATACCTGCAGCCATTTTTTATTTTTATTTATTTTTTACTTTTCATAAAGTTTTATTTTTTACATTCTCTGTAATATTTATTCATTAGAACGTTTTTTTTAAACAGGGTCTTGCTAAGTTGTTGAGGGTCTTGCTAAGTTGCTGAGGCTGGCCTTGAAGCTGCAATCCTCCTGTCTCAGCCTCCCAAGTACTGAGATTACAGGTGTGTGCTACCATGCCCAGCTGCTTAGGAAAAAATTTAACAAAACAAAAAAATAAATGTGTGTGTGTGTGTGTGTGTGCGCGCGTGTGTGTGTGTGTGTGTCTGTGTGTGTATAGTGAGAAATACTCTGAAAATTCCAACCATTGCTAAAAAAAAAATTAAAGGTAGAGTTGGGGATGTAGCTAAAGTGGCAAAGCATTTGCCTAGTAGGCATGAGGCCCTGGGTTAGATCCCCAGCACTGCAAATAAAAATAATAATAATAATAATAATAAGTAAATGGAAAGGTATCCCATGTCCATGGATTAGAAGATAGGATCAAGCCGGGCGTGGTGGCGCACGCTTGTAATCCCAGTACTTGGGAGGCTGAGTCAGGAGGATCCAGGTTCGTGGCCAGCCTCAGCTACTTAGTGAGGCCCTCCGCAACTTAGTGAGACCCTGCTTCAAAATAAAAAGGGCTGGGGGTATAGCTCGGAGGTAGAATGCCCCTGGGTTCAATCCCTAGTACTGCAAATAAATAAATAAATAAATTCTCTACAATGAACATGATAAGGAATAATAAGTTATTTTTTAAATATGCACACATACTCCTTGAAAAAAATGTATAAAGAGGTAAACAGCCAGGCATAGCGGTGGATGTCTATAATCCCAGTACTTGGGAGGCTGAGACAGGAGGATCGCCAAGTTCAAGGACAGCCTCAGCAATGTAGTGAGACCCTCAGCAACTTAACAAGACCCTGTTTCAAAATAAAAAAAAAAATTAAAAGGGCTGGGGTGTAGGTCAGAGGTAGAACATCCCTGGGTTCAATACCCTGGGTTCAAAAAAAAAGAGGTAAACAAAGACCTAGTGAAAAAAAACTTAACCAATAAGAGTATATTTAAGCTTTTCATAAACTGAAAACATAAAAGCACAAGTACATCAAGTTGTTTAGGAAGCTTAACTAACATATTAAAACAAATTCATTTTCACAAAATTCTAACTGGAAAATGAAAACCAAAGGATCAAAGGAAAAATCGCATTTGAGAGCCAACTTCGAATACTTGGAAAGGAAAGGCCTGGAAATCTTACGGGTCTGACACTGAGTCAACAGAATGAAAAGAAGCTCTTCACCTCGGAGACAGTGAGATTCTGTGCAGAAGGCAGGATAAACTCGGCCACACAGCTCTAGAACCAGGGTGGTTTTAAATAGAATCCTAAAGTTAGAATATTGTTGAAAAGCTACAAAATGCTCTGGGAACCAGACAGAAATACACATAGAGATGTGCGAAGTCTGCCCCCATGTCCCATATAAATGCAAACTTAATTTTTGTTTACTCACGGAGTCTAATTACTTTAACCAAGGCAGAATATTTTAATTAAGACAAGCAATCAATATTACACTTCTCTTGTCAAGCCTAGTTAATGAATCTACTCTGCCGTGGAGATGTACCACGGCTAAGTTCTGAAATTGGTGGCCATGCCTTGGCGTGGTTCCGGGGATTTGCCCCAATCCTCCTGGCTGTTTTTAACAGATCTTGGGGGGGGGGTATTTTTATGTCACCTTGTCCTGGTGAAATGAATAACAGACCTGTGTCAAGACTCTGTTATCAAAACGTGATTCAAGAGCCCCGCACTCTCACTAAGCTGCCTGAGGATAAAATGCTACTAAGGCAGGATCTGGCTCATGTGTCTGATAAGCGACTTGTAAATGTAATATAAAAACAACTGGTCCAACTCAAAAAGACAGTAACCCAATTTAAAATGGATAAAGTATCTGATGGACATTTTTTCCAAAGGATATATACTAATAAACACATGAAAAGATCCTTAGTAGCTGGAAGGGAGATGCAAATCAAAAGTAGAGTGAGCCGGGCGTGGCGGCGCACGCCTGTAATCCCAGTACTTGGGAGGCTGAGACAGGAGGACCGTAGGCTGGCGACCAGCCTCAGCAATATAGTGAGACTCTCAGTAACCTAGCGAGACCCATTTCCAAAAAAGTAAAATAAAATGAAAAACATAAAAAGGGCTGGGAGTGTATATCCCTGGGTTCAATCTCCAGTACCACCAAAAAAAAAAAAAAAACTATAGTGAGATACCACTTCATACCCACCAGGATGGCTGGAATCAAAACGGTAACAATGGCCAAGCAGGACGTAGAGAGATGGGCTCGCAAACATTCCCGGCAGGAATATAAAGTCGTGCAGCCTCTTTGGAAAATAATCTGGCGGTTTCTCAAAATGGTAAACTCTGAGTTGCCACATGACCCAGCAATTCCACTTCCCAGATACATGCATAAGGAAATTTAAAACATAGGTCCAGCCGGGCGTGGTGGCGCAGGCCTGTAATTCCAGTACTTGGGAGACTGAGACAGGAGGATCGCAGGTTCAAGGACAGCCTCAGCCAGTAGTGAGACTCTCCTCAACCTAGCAAGACCCTGTTTCCAAATAAGAAATTAAGAATCGGGTTGGGGGTGTAGCCTGAAGGTAGAATGCCTCTGGGTTCAATCCCCAGTACCACACACAAAAAACAGATCTGCAGAAAAACGTGCACATTCCATTATTCACAATACCCAAAGAGGAGAAACGTGAGCATCCAACCGATGGAACGGCTAAGCAAACTGTGGTATGTCGATATGATGGGATTCCGGTCCGCAAGAAAAAGAAACCAAGTCCTGGCACGTGTACAGCAGGGAAGACCCTTCAAAACAGCAGGTTTCCGGGCATGGTGGCGCACGCCCGTCATCCCAGAGACTCGGGAGGCTGAGGCAGGAGGCTCTCAAGTTCCAGGTTGGCCTGGGCAACTTAGCAAGATTCTGTCTCAAAATAAAATAAGAAGGTCTGGGGATGTAGCTCAGTGGTAGAGTGCCCCTGGGGATCCATCTCCAGTACTGGAAAAAAAAAATTCTGTTAAGAAGCCGGTCCCAAAACACCACATGCTGTTTGATGCCATTTATGTGCAACGTGCAGAACGGGCAGATGCAAAGAGGAAGAAAGAAAATGACTAGCTGCCTGGGGCCAGGGAGGAGAGAGGACACGGCGGGGAGTGCGAGTGGGTTCCCGGCTTCTTGTTGGGGTGCTAGAAATGTCCTCCAATGGACTGTGCAATGGCTGCAGAGCTCCGGATACACTAAAACCCCGGAGCTGCACACTCTAAATGGGTGAATTATGTTAAAGCCCTTTGAAACATAAAACGCCCCTGACAACCGCGCCCTCACATAATAAACGCACACTGCTAATCTATTATAGAGAGAAGAAACCCTCTCCACACGCGCATGGGGAAATCAACTGAGTTGAGTGAAAGTCGCCAAAGACTGCTTTCCCCGAGCGAGCTACTTGCTGAACGTACACAAAATGTTCAGAACCAACAAGAGAAGAAGAGGCCGAAAAAAGACCCGTTCTGGTTAAAATGCAGATCGAGCGCTCGGGCGCCTGGCTGCCAGCAGTGACAGAGACGCTTTGTTCCCAAAATAAGCCACGGAGCAAACCCCCGAAGACCGTCGCTCCCTTCTGGTTGTAGGGAAAGCGGGCAGAAAAGAAAAATAAATCTGAAACAGTTTTCTTCAAATATTATCTCCATTTAAAACCTGAAAATAAACGAGAGTGGGATGGTTTGTGATGGCTTCACACGGATGAATTTTCTGGAGGGCTGAACAATTGCATCGGCCCTGAGAGAACATTAGCTACTCAGACTCCCAAACCCCACTGCTCCCGGGAGCCAGGAGCGATTCCCTGCCAGTGCCCCTGCCTCTCGCCCATCTGCAGCGCCCCTGCCGGCACCCCTGCCTCTCGCCCGCCCGTCTCAAGGGCTTAGACAGCAGAGAAGGGAGGACGCCTGACAGACACCAGGTTTCAACAGGGGCATTCAGTCCTGAGCCCACGCAGTGCTGCACACCTGAAATCTCAGCAACCAGGGAGCCTGAGGCAGGAGGGCCACAAGTTGAAGGCCAGCAGAGGCCTTAAACTTAATGAGACCCTGTCTTGAAATGAAAAATAAAAAGGGCTGAGGGTATAGCTCAGAGGGAAGGCATCCCTGGGCTCAATTCCCAGTACCACAAAAAGAGAATAATAATAATTTAGGGGGCTGGGAGTGCGGCTCAGCAGTAGAGCACTTGCCTAGTTAGCATGCAGCACTGTAGAGGCAAAAACACAGCCAGGCGTGGTGGTGCACACTTGTAATCCCAGTACTTGGGAGGCTGAGACAGGAGGATCGCGGGTTCATGGCCAGCCTCGGCTATTTAGTGAGGCCCTCTGCAACTTAGTGAGACCCTGTTTCAAAATAAAGAATAAAAAATAGGGCTGGGGGTGTAGCTTGGAGGTACAATGTCCTTGGGTTCAGTCTCCAGGACCGCAAAAAAAAAAAAAAAGACAAAAACATGGAAGACCTCTGGGGCAGAGGCCGGGAGGCCCAGGCCTCGAGCTGGAGCTGCCTGTCGGGCAGGGACTGGGTGCGCCCCAGAGCAGGACCTCGGTGCTGTCTCCTTGTTCTCCCTCGGGCAAAAAGAGTTAAGTCCATACAGTTTTCATATGGAACCACTGCAGAGACACCAGCAAATGCCAGCCCTGCCCACAACTGTGTCCTTTCCTGGTCCTTCTACAGGAGGATCCCGACACAGCCCCGAATAACAGAGACCGGCACAGTTACCCTCACGTGACTCCCAGCACCCTACCCCTAACGCCATCTCTGCACCACCTGCATGCTTTTAGACACATAAAAATGTTCTCTTTGAGCCAGGCACGGTGGCGCACGCTTGTAATCCCAATACTTGGGAGGCTGAGACAGCAGGATCGCAGGTTCGAGGACAGCCTCAGGAAGTAGTGAGACTCTCATCAACCTAGTGAGACCCTGTTTCAAAATAAAAATAAAATAGGTCTGGGGGTATAGCTCGGAGGTAGAATGCCCCTGGGTTCAATCCCTAGTACCTAAAAAACTAAAGTTTTTATTAGAAGAAGAATCCGGGTTTGAGAAGCAACGCTAAGTTACTTTTACCTGGGGTACTTATATAATTCTCCTACAAGAAATTCAACGACAGAAGAAGTTCAGTATTTTGTATCAAGCATAACTAGCCAGATGGGGCTCCATCAAGCCCACTAGTGGAATACCAGCGCACCCAAGATCAAAGTGACTTTCGCCAGTTAGGGGAGTCACTGGGCTCCTGTCACAGGGGTGTGTCCTCAGCAGCTACCAGGTCTCCTGCTGTCCCTCCTCTACACTTCCCACAAACCCTACAAGAAACTGAGCCACCAACCTGGAGAAACCCCGCTCACAAATCTGCAAACCTGAGGCAACTCAAGACACACAATGAGACGGAAGCTGCCTCTTGCCACCAGCACCGCGGCCAGCGCTGCTCCTGGTCTCAATTCTTCAGAGGGAGGAGTCGGTCACCATCCTACTACTCTACATTGTTTCTGAGTAAGCCAGAAAATAATAGCGTGCGTTCGTCCTGAAATAATTAAGCCCTATAATAAATAGATTTTTGCCATAATAATTACAGAAGGTATTAAGAAGGGAAAGAAAAACCCACCTCTGTAAAAAAAAAAATGCAAAATGTCTTTCCCTGTTAAGAACACATAGGGGAAATGCAGCAGGGAAGTCGGATGCGTGTGGAAGAGCGTAAGTCGTAGTCAGAGCACAGTCATTACTATGAATGAATTCAAAATCAACAGGACGAGCATGCTCAGTGCATTCAGAGAAGGGAAGACACGGTTCTCAGATCATTCACTTACCCATGCTAGGGGAACGATTTTCTTCTTCGACATACAACACAAAGAAATAGGGTGCCCCATCGAACAAGGACCAAATAATAATCAGGTTTTTCACGGTTCTGATTTAAAGTCACTTAAATCAGAATGTTCCAAAGATCACAATCCAGAAATTTTAATCATTCATTCACACCACCATGAAACAAGCACTTTAAAAAAAATAATAATAACCAAAAGAAACTAAGCACGTAGATCATGTACCTGGGTCAATGAGAACTTCTTGTGCCCCTGGAAGAAAGAACAGATGATGGTCTTTTATTTGGAAAACAAAACTACTTTCAAAGATAACGACTAAAACACATTCACAATTCACATTAGCCTGGAAAAATTGGAAATGCTTGCATCTGATCAGAAAAGCAATTCTGAGCAACAGTGTGGTATAAGCACAGAGCTTTTTTTTTTTTTTTTTGCTTCGGAAGGAAAAAAAAAAGAAAAGCTACCCAAAAAATAAATAAATAAATAAAAGGAGAAAAGCTACTATTACTCATATCCTAAATAAACTGTAAAGTACCCCCGGATCTCTCTCCTGTCCCACTTTCTAAGCTCCCACTTCCAACTCTTCTTAAAAGAGTATGAGAATTTCTTATTTCAAAAATAAGCCAAGTGACAAAGGAATATTAATTGTGTAAATGTGTGTCAGCACCCTGGAACAATGAAGAAAAAGTACCAGAAGGCTATATGGAACTTATCATCACTTCCCTAAAATCAATCGATCAATCTCTCTCTCCCGCTCTTACACGAGCATGCACGCACACACAGACACATATACACACACAGACACACATACACACACACACACACACACACACACACACACACACACACACACTGAATTACTGGCCACCATTGAGCTAAGGATTTCCAATGTTTAGAAGGTAGCTTCATCGTTAGTTTAAAATAAATATAAAACAATTAACTGGGTTATTATCGAGAAGCGTGTGGAAGCCTTGACCATCTGCTAAACTACCCCAACACCAGTGAGATCCAATTAGTCTTCTCTGCAGCAAGTAATTTCCCACAGTGGCAACACACACCCCAGGAGCGACTGGTTCCGAGAGTTATGTTGACCATTAGCTGCTGGCATTTTTAAACAGCTTAACAAGCTTCACAAAGGTGTGTCCCAATAACACCATTCCTCCTGAAGCAGCATGCGTACTCAATGGTCTGTGTAGAGACGAGCCCCAGTCCTGATGCTGTTTGAGAGCCGTTTTGCCTACAGCCATCTCTATTTTTAAATAAAGACGAAAAATCACTGTAGTCTGGAAGCCGCCATTAAAATAAACAAGCAGGTGCTTTCTACTACCAAGTACCACGTCTGGGTCCGACCTTTCCTTTGGGTTCTGGCTCCCCTCAACAAGTACCCAGGATGCTCTGCTCTGAGGGGGAAGCTCCCTCAGGAAGCCCCCTGAGACCCTGAGCTGCCAGAACTGGGTCTGCCTGTCTGTCTAGATGTGGGAAATTGTATTAAGATACCCACTGTCGCCAGGTGTGGTGGCACACGCTTGTAATCCCAGTACTTGGGAGGCTGAGACAGGAGGATCACAGGTTTGAGGCCAGCCTCAGCAACTTAGCGAGGCCCTCTGCAACTTAGTGAGGCCCTGTTTCAAAATAAAAAATAAAATAGGGCCGGGGGTGTAGGTCAGAGGTAGAATGCCCCTGGGTTCAATCTCCAGTACCAAAGAAAGAAAGAAAGAAAAAGATGCCCACTGTCCTGCCCCCGTAGAGTTTGTAGCGGATGTGGCCTCATCAGGAGCAGAGGTGACGGTTGGACTCCCTACCTTCCTACTCTCCCCCATCTCTCAGTTGGTCAGTGGAGAACATTGGAGTGTTATTACTGGGTCAACGCGCACTAACTAGCTAACCCCTACTGATGAGTCAGTAACTCTGGCCTAAGGTAGGTCCCCACCCCCAGTGGCCACGTCGCCGAGGCTGCCGCTGGTTACCGAGCGCCACTGCCCCTCCTCAGAGCCTCGCTCGCTTGTTAACCGGGTCTTTCTTCATGAAGCCACTCCTTCCTATCTCAATTCCTTCAGAATTTCCCAACACAAGAAGATGTCAGCTCTAAAACCCAGATGCCAGCTAGTGGGCGTGGCTCTGGGTGAGATGACCACCGTGCTGAGCACTGTCCACACACTTTCTCTTTTTTTTTTTTTTCGGTACCGGGGATTGAACCCAGGGGCTTCTACCTCCAAGCTACACCCCCAGCCCTATTTTTTATTCTTTATTTTGAAACAGGGTCTCACTAAGTTACAGAGGGCCTCACTAAGTAGCTGAGGCTGGCCGCGAACCCAGATCCTCTGGTCTCAGCCTCCCAAGTACTGGGATTACAAGCGTGCGCCACCACACCCGGCTTCACACACTTTTTCTATCTCACAATTGTGCAAAGCAGATGCTAGCTGCCCCAGGTCACAAACGAGGAAAAACCTCCCAGAAAGAACCAACTCGGTGTGCGTGGCTCAGTGTGGCACCTGTTCGCAGACCCACTCGGCCCAACTTGAAAAGCTAGGCTTCCTCCACGCACCACATGCCTCCCACGAACAAACTTGCTTGGGGTTCAGAACTCGGGGAGCTCGGTGTTCTCTCCAGCCTGCAGGAGCTCCAGACACCGCTTCTCTCTCTTCTAGAAAATCGTGCCTAACGGGTTTCTAATATTGGAAGAAAAGTTCAATTTCACCCCTGGTCTCCCAGCACGCCTGCAAAGTTCATGCTGAGATGACAGAACAAAAATAAGATATAACTAGAATTCTTTTTCCAGGTAGCCGGATATAATGGACATCGTGCTATTCTGAAGCATTAAATAACAAAATCAAATTAAAGGAGCCTTGTTTAAGTCGTCTTTTACAAACAGGAAAATGAGGCCTTTAAAACTAGGTGCAACGGCGCCACCTATGGCCAGAAAGCCATCCCGAGTTGCAGCAGAATAAATTGCCTGCATAATGAGAAGCGATCAAGAGAGTTCTTAAATAGGATGCTCAGAGACCATAACTAAAAGCTTCGCTAGCATATACTGAATTCTGCTTCAGGGACAGAGCGGTATGCAGTAATTAATCTAAAAAGTTTAACACCCCTGCATATCAACAAAAGAGGCAGGCTCACAGAAACAGACCAGGAAGCCCCATGGGCCCCTGGCCCAGCCTCTTGGTTTTTTAGGCAGAAAGGCTTGAGACTCAGGGAATCTGGCTTTCAGTTGTCGGTTGCAAGGTTTCCTCCCAAGCTTTGTATTTTGTTCTGTAGCAGAAACCAAGCGACCCACAGGAACCCTACAGTCATGAAGCCACCTCTGCATTAGGAGCATCAGAGAGCTTCCTGCTTTGCACAATATCTCCTCCAGGGCTGGTAACTGTGAGCAACACAATTGTGTTGAGATACAAGAGTGTTTATGCACATATTAAGACAGCATGACCAGCCCAGCACAGTGGTGCACACCTGTGATCCCAGTACCTGGGAGGCTGAGACAGGAGGATCGAAAGTTTGAGACCAGCCTCAGCAACTTAGTAAGACACTGCTTCAAAATAAAAAAAATAAGCTGGGCATGGTGGTGCACACCTGTGATCCCAGGACTTGGGAGACTGAGACAGCAGGAGCGCAGAATTGAAGCCAGCCTCAGCAATTTAGCAAGGCCCTCAGCAACTTGGCAAGACCCTGTTTCCATACAAAAAATAAAATAGGGCTGGGGGTGTAGCTTGGAGATAGAATGCCTCTGGAGTCAATCCCCAATGCCACCAAAAAAAAGAATAAAAATAGTGATGGAGGTGTAGCTTAGTGGTAGAATGCTCCTGGGTTCAATCCCCAGTACCAAAAAAAAAAAAACCAGCATGACCTAGTCAGTGACAGCCCTTCTAATCCCTCCATAAAGGAAAAGTGACAGGTGTCACATCACCACTTTTAAATATATATATATATATATATATATTTTTTTTTTTTTTTTTTTTTTTTTTTTGCTGTACTGGGGATTGAACCCAGGGGCATTCTACCTCTGAGCTACACCCCAGCCCTATTTTTTTATTCTTTATTTTGAATCACTAAGTTGCCAAGGGCCTCACTAAGTAACTGAGGCCGGCCAAGAACCCGGATCCTCCGATCTCAGCCTTCCAAGTACTGGGATTACAAGCGTGGGACACCACGCCCGGCTTTATATTTTTAACATATTAAAGGAGACAGAAGAAAAACAAACTTTTCTTCAATCACAAAAGAGATAAGTTTATTCCCTGAAAATCACTCAATATTAATTTTTCTGAACTTAATGTCTATGGTCAACTTTTAAACAGCAAATTTCTGGTAATTTAAATGTCACAGTGGCTGATTATGCGGCAACATGAATTTTGAGTTGTAAAAATATATATTCTATACAAATATTCTTTAAGTTCTTCAGCCTGTGGTAACTATAGTCCCTTATCTTACCAGAACAATACTGATTTTATCAAAACTTCATACTGCGTTAACAAATCCGACCCTTATCACTTTACATCATATTCATGAGTACCATGTGTATGTATATTCAATATGCATCAAAAATAAACTGTCAGCTTCATTATTCAAAGACAATCCTTTCAACCAACCTGTCATTGTGACAACCACTCTTTATTGGGCATCTAAGGTGCTGTGTGTGTGTGTGTGTGTGTGTGTGTGTGTGTGTCTTCCTGGGGATTGAACCCAGAGGCATTCTACCTCTGAGATACACCCCAGCCCTATTTTATTTCTTATTTTGAAACAGGGTCTCACTAAGTTGCTGAAGGTCTCATTAAGTAGCTGAGACTGGCTGCGAACCTCGCGATCCTCCCATCTCAGCCTACCAAGTACTGGGATTGCAGGTATGAGCTACCACGCCCAGCTTGTACGTGGCTTCTAATGCTCACAACCATACAAGGTAAGCAACATTATCCTAACCTCACAAATGAGAAAATATATTCACCGTTAAAAAACAATGCTGGCAAGTCCCACAGAATTTATATATTCAACATCGGGAAAGAAAGAGTATGGATTTTTACTTTCTCTCAAATTCACTAGCTTAATCTTTCCTTCCTACTAAAGACTACATAAAACCAAATAAGTCTTAATACACTTTTTCTCTTATCCAACATCACTAGAAAACAAAAGGGTAAGTCGTTAGCAACAGATGGATTTCTTGAGCTACTTCTTTACTGCCCTGAAATCTTTTTTTTTTTTTTTGTAATGGGGATTGAACCCAGGGGCATTCTATCTCCAAGCTACACCCCCAGCCTTTTTTTATTTTTTATTTCAAAACAAGTGTCACCAAGTGACTTTGCTAAGTTGCTGAGGCTGGTCTCAAACCTGTGATGCTCCTGTCTCGGCCTCCCAACTACTGGGATTACAGATGTGCACCACCACATGCAGCTGAAATCATCTTTAACGTGTTGTTTTTAGCGCTTTCAAAGTTAGGAAAGTAAAAACATTAACTTTTCGGTTGTTGGCTGAGAACGCGTCAGCTCTGAGACGCCGTGGTGTTAACCTCTGCCGCCCTGTCTCGTATCTCCCTGACGCCTCTTGTTGTAAGGCCACTCAGACCTGACACTGGACCCGCGGCGCTTCGCGCAGGCAGCGGGGAGGGCTGGTGGCAGCAGCGATTCCGAAGGCACACTCTGCAGTCCAGCCACCACGGCTCACACCCTAACCTGCTGCTCTCAGCTAGGCGACCTGGAGCAAGCCATCTGCCTCCATCCTCTTGTCTGGGAAGCGCCTGAGCCTGGGCCTGGGCCTGCGCCTGCGTGGCGGCCTGAGCCAGAGCTTGCTTCAGCTCTCTTGCCCCAGGGTGGCGGGTTGGACCCAGGCACATGCTCTACCCCCGAGCCACCCCAGCCCTGCTTGGATCATTTTCATCATGATGATGCCATTACTAGCTTCAGACCAAAAACTAGGGATGATCACAAAGATGAAACGTTTGCAATTCAAAGATAAGCATTTTCTTCTAGATTGATTAAAGAATGTCCTATTAATTTTTGAATAAACTATGTTTCATCTATCAATTATCTATCAATTATAGACTTAGAGGTTCATATATAAGTCTTGAGAATAATTAATGGATCCAAACTTTGAATACCATGAAAGTTTAAAAAATAAGTTAAAGCAAGCTGGGCACAGTGGCATACTCCTGTAGTCGTCATACATGGGAGGCTAAGACAGGAGGATCAGGGGTTCAAGGCTAGCCTCAGCAACTTAGATTGTAGCTTGGAGGTAGAACACCCCTGGGTCCAATCTCCAGTAACACACACACACACACACACACACACACACACACACACACACAGAGTAATATCAATTCAAGAGTACTAGTGGAAGACTCTAGACATCTCAGATCCAGATCATATAGTTTTTGGGCATATTTCCTCTGTAAAAATGAAATTTTTTCCCTCTTAAAATCCAGTGATGGCTGAGCATGGTGGTGCACGCCTGTAATCCCAGTAATTGGGAGGCTGAGACAGGAGGATTGCAGGTTCGAGACCAGCCTCAGCAACTTAGTGATACACTCAGCAATTTAG